>JANSTU010030077.1:0-26358 GCA_027564075.1 Bolitophila hybrida
GGAAAAACATGGCGTCGTTCAGCGCACCTATCGGAAAAAAGTTGAAGCGCACCTATTGAAAAACCCTTTATATATAAACATCAGAGAATCCTCCGCCGATTATGAGTAGCCAAGATACTATACTTCTCAAATGATATACTTGGTCGAGTCTAAACGGTCCATCCCAACAACTCGAAGTGTTACTACATTCTGGCATCTACGCACAGTGGACTATGAGGTCTGTCAAAGAAATGGATTGTTGGAAAATGATGGACATTGGAATAAGTTTCAACAAGGTCTGCTAGAATGCTTCATGATCTTTCGATATGCACTCCTCAAATCCCCGACAGCTATAGGAAAAAATATAAGAAAACCATGACAGAGGCTATTTAGCACCATTACATAAACAACACTCTGATTCCATGTATAACAAAGAATTTGAATTATCGATGCTCCGAGTGGTGCCGAAAAGACGTTCCTTATCAATTTGGCCAAGTATCGCTCACTAACCATGCTTTATATCGTGGTGGATACCTCTGGAATTTCTGCGACCTTGCTACTAGGTGGCCAAACATTATTCGCTGCATTCAAGTTGCCACTAAAACTCGTATCGGCATATCCCACCGTGGGCAATATTAGCAAATGCACAGGATCAGCTCAAGTTGTGCAGATGTGCAAGATCATTGTCGGGTCACATGGTGTGCTGGAAGGGCTTGATCAGACTCTGCTAGATCGGAGGCAAAGCGATCGAATCATAAGAGTAGTGACAATGATCTTGTCAGAGGACTCTCGACGAACACTACTCATAATTTCAAGAGGAACACCGGATGATGAGATAAAAGCCTGTCTAAAGCAGAGACTATAAAAAAAAAGATTTTTTCATCATCGCAATCAAGATTTTTTGCTAATACGACCGAATGGCCAATCATTCAAACTACAGAGATGTAACTATTCTTCATACCAGAGCCAATCTATTGGAGAATTTAGTCTGGAAATTGCTAACTGAGTAAAATATTATCGGTAAATCAGAATTTGTCATGTACACTGATACTCGCAAATTTGATTAAATTCTGTTATTTTTTTCATTTTGCATTTTTTAGTCTTAGGATTCATAAACAGCTTCATACTGTAATCTCGATAAGGCCTACTAGGAGCAAAACAAATAACGTTTTTAAAAGGTCTTTACGAAAGTCTAATGTGTAGGTAAAAACTGCCAAGTTTAGGGAAGCCATCTGTTCGAAATTAACTTCTACAAGGCTTGATACAAGCTTTATAGCTGTAGAAGAAATAGTATCGTTAAAACCTTATAGAACTGAAATTGTTATTTCACATATCTAAATACAAAATAGAGGGCACAAATCAAAAAACATACATAAAATCTCAAATATTTTTTTAAGTGTTTTGTAAAGGCTATTTGTTAGATAAACAAGAAATTCTAGTTGTAATAGTCACTTTAAGTAGTAACCTCAGTGAACGACAATATTAGAAATTCCGCAATGACTACATTTTAATACATACTTAATATTTAATTTTATTGTACAGGATAACTATGTTTTTATATGGATAGCTCTATAGAATATGTAAAATTACATGCTTTCTTTCATTTACTTTTTTGGCTCAAAAGCAAATGTGATATGAATGTTTACATACGGAAATTATAAACGCTTTAATTTCACTGGCTTGAGTTCATGTATTTATAATTGCTGTATTCAATCTGCATAATTAATTAATATCGATCAAACCTCTACCGATACACACACCCAGCATATTGACTAATTGCAAATAACCCACGGAAAATATAAACCCACAAAATATCCACCCATAAAAACTAAAACCATCAAAACAAAATAAAAATCCGCAGGCCAAATTTAATTAATATTAATTTATTTTTATAAAAAATCCCAAATGTAATTTAGTATTTAATGTTTCATATTTTTTGTGTTGCATGTTACCTTCATGACGCACAGTTCATGACGAGCCAAGGGAAATTCAATTTTGGGTGGCTAATTCGAAAGGTGCCAGTTATTTCTCGCTGGCCGTGCACGGACAGTCGCTATTCAGGTGAGTTTAGTGAAAAATTATATACCATATATATATTATATATACGTTATTTCGCCCAGTGCTTGAAAATATAATTAGTCGCGGTTATAGAATATTAAATAATTTTCATAGAGAGAGAGAGGGAGATTCGCTGCGTGTACATTTTTGATAAAAGCTTTTTATGAAAATTATAATTTAAACCAATAAAATTAGATTGTACATGGTAATTTATGTTTTATGTTTATAGATTTTATAAAAAACCCAAGCAATCGTAAATTATTGAATATACATTAAAACCCTTTGTCAATACTCTAATTCAAGTGATAAATAACTGTACTTATCCAATTACATGACATTATAATCACACAGCCAATTAAATCACTTTTAACTACAAATTTAAAATATATATTAAACCTAAAATCCGTCGGTTTGGTTTATGACAACCGAAATATAGTATCACAGGACTTTGTAAAGTCATCGGTGCGGTCAATTCAATTAAACTTGATTTCTGTATGTATATGTGCAATTAATTTATAAATACCATAACCGTATCGTTTTAGACTCAACTACCCGATAAAAATGCGCAAATGGCATCATGCGTGCGCCTCATGGAATGGCAAAACCGGTGAATGGCAATTGTGGGTTAAGGCAGAGCGAGTTGGACGTGGCTTCCATAATAGGGTAAGTTCACCAATACAAAACAATCACACATATACATGCACATACGGACATAATTGCGACAATATCGACATCAAAAACATATTGAACTATATAATGGAATTTATCGATTTTAGAATTAATTGGCAAAATGTCTGTGTACTTTATATACAGTGCTTTGCAACGATAACAAATCGATTTAATTATACTGTTTAATTAATATAGTTTCGTTGCTCTAATGAGGTGTTTTAGTGGTAAACTGGAGCCATTATTTAGACTTCACGTCTCTTATAATTAATTACTTTAAATTTTCAAATCATCACAAAATATGTGAATTGTACATAAATAAAGCTTTTATATAAACTTTAGAAGTACCTGTGATAAAAAGGTTAGTTCATAATACTACAGCTCTCATTAAATACCAAAAACCTTTTTTTTCGGTGAAAATTAAAAAAAATCTTGATAAAGAATTAATAAAAAAATAAATTAATGAATTAAATAATAGGGGAGTACACCAGTTGTGAGCATAGTTTCCTATTTCAGCCATAACTTTTGACCAAGTTAATATTTATACAGACATATGTATGGTATATCAATCTAAAGCTAGAGACCGTTACTAATGCCGAGAGAATTTATTTGATTCCGTCAAAAAGAAAAAATATTCAGCTTTTTATGGAGTCATAAATTTTGAGCACATTTTTTTTATTCGGTTGTATGAAGTAAAACGATTTTAATTTTAATTTATAAATAAAAGAAATTAATGATGGGCCATTTGCGCGCTCAGTCGACGGGTTTACTGGTCTTGTTAAAGCTGCATGCTTAGCGGTTTGCTTGGCTGGTGTCGCCTTAGCTGCCTTAGCTACTGGGCTGACTGCTCGAACAATGGAGAATCTTCGCATGGGTTTCCGGCCACAGTTTGAAGGTTTCCCTGATGAAGATCCTTTTAAAGGACTTACTTCATCTAAAATCGAGGTAGTGTTCGATGTTAGGTTACCACATCCAGTATAATTTTGGTACCCTCTATACTAGGAAATTCAGAGGTTTATAAAAATGACAATGACAAAGTTATACAGGGTTGCCCACAACCTGATAATGTCTACGAGCGGCGAACTTCACCAAATAGTATTTTTTGGGGAAGTTACATAGGTTATTTGCGAAAAAAAGCGTTAGATCCTGGCAAAATGGTGATTTTTTTTACCTTTTTTGTAGTTGACTTAAAATCGGTACTTTACTCGGAAAAGTCGTATCAAAAGATTTATCATTTCGAAATCAGGCCCATAAAATGTTAATACTTATTTACTTCTAGTCTCATCCATTTTTTGGGTTAATTTTAACCAATATGCAACTAACTAGATTTTGAAAATTTAAATCTTTTATCCTAAAATTATATGAAACTATCTAAAATTACAAATTGTCAAACATGATCGCACTAATTCAATGTATTTTTATAGACAGTCTCTACAGTATAATTTTAAAAGCTTATAATTTGCAACATGAAATATAATAGTTTTTATACGATTTAGAGGTAAAAGTATAAAAAAGTAGAAAAAAACATTTTACGTCATTTTGCAGACTTTCTCTTTGGAGTAAAAAAGTAAAAAAACCTGTATAACACACATACATACATTAGGACATGACATCTAATACTTTTTTGGATTTTAAATAATCTTCTAATTTTTTGTTTGTTTTGATGAATACTTATATTTTTTTCGAAAAAATACAATATCTGTATTTTTTGTTGAAAAAACAAAATTAGTAATTTTGTCTGGGTATTTTATTATCGTGGAAAAGTGCGAAATGGCATGCACTTTTTTACTATGTTAAATGTAAAAATGCAAATCGAAAAAGTGTAAGAACCTACAGAAATGAAAAACACACTTAATGACTTAATTCTCTTTTTTCGTATGGCTTATTACCAATTAAAAAAATAATAAGTCGCTGAAGTCTTAAAAAACTTATTTTTGAATCAGTAAGGTATTCCAGTAAAAATACAGTATCTGAAATTTATTGACTGTACAATTAGGTATCGTTACTTTTGTTGATATTGGAAAATTTATCGGTAATAAATTAGAATTAGAATTATGGCTAACAAATCTGCAGCAAAAAGTTTTTAAGTATTTGTTTGGTAATAATAAAATATCGGCTAGTTTTGTTTAATAAAAATTAGTATTAGTATTATTATTAATTTAATTAGTATATCTATTTTGATATACAGTCAAAAATTGGTTTTATATTAAAAACCAGTATCAGATAATTTTCAACAGTAACAAACAAATTCCAAACAAAAACCAAAAAACGTAGTATGAACAAAAAATATATATATTTTTTATATTTTTATATATATTAGAAAAAACCAACAATTTATATTCTTATGAATTGTTTTCGTGAAATGCACCAATGGTATGAAATGTTTCAATTGTTTCGTGGAACACTCTTAGCAATTATTCTCATTTCTGTTGTAGCTCAAAAATCCACGAAGAACGTCTTCGAATGTATACCATGCTTCCTTATCATCGAATATTTTCCTGATCTGCGGACCTTCGAATATACCTGCTTTGATTTTTTCCATTTAATATCTGGCAAAAAAATAATCTTAAACAAATATTCGATAGCGTCACTATTTTGAAATGTTTCATTAGCAATTAGCAATTGTGGGAAAAGTACTTCATCTTGGAAACAAGAAATTTAATAACAATGATGGACAACCGCGTTACGTGAAATGATTTTTATCATCTATGCTATTCCATAAACACAAGAAGCCATGTTTGGTATAGCCATCTTGTAGTATAGTATAGCATCGGAGTCTGCATAAATAATATAATATAATACTATATATGCTCACCTGCTGCATTGTGTAATATATACGACCAGCACAATTTTAGCAATATATTTTTATTATTATTATACAATGTAAAAATATATATATATATAAGTTCTGCTCGCTATGCTTTCAATTCACAAAGAATGTACATAATATGACGGCCACCACCGTGCAACCACACACAAATAAACATTTCGATTTGCTTCTTCGATTTTGCGTAATAAAACAAAACCACTTGTAGAAAGTTCAATACGAAAACCGTTGATTACACGCAAAATAAAGTGTATTACATTCGATTGGCAATATCTATAAAACTCTTTTTATTCATTGCCTTTTTTATTTAATAGCTTTTCGTAATAATACATTATACATATTAAATTCAATGTGTAAATGCTCTATTTGTGTATGTATGTATATTATGTATTTACTTGCGCAGTGTCACGTCGCATAATTATGCATCGATAATAATACCATATTATATACAAGTACGTATTGATTCCGTTATGTAAATTCTCGAGGTTCAACGGTCGATTATGTTTTCTCATATATTTACTTGCGTTAGCTCACGCGCACGATTGGTCTTTATGTTCGCGCTTGTAAGACGCATGTATACTTATAGCGTGGGAGGCTGCCATCAGAAAACCGGAAATAATAATTTTACGCTCGCTGTTCCGATGGAAATGCATTGACGCAAACAACAACAACAACAAAAGCGGCACGTACGTGGCGTCCGGGAATATTAGGTGTCGTGCGATAAATATTTGCGCTAATCGTGCGAACTGCACACAAGCTTATGAGCGCTCTTTATGAATTGAATGAATAATTATTATTAGCACGATTAGGCCGTATATAATGTACAATTATTGCAGAGATATCTAAAACGTTATTTATGTGCAGTGGCTGATGGCAAATATTATTGTATTCAATTAAATGCACAGTTGATCAGTAAATGAGTAATGAGATAAATCGGTTAATTGAACGTTACTGATTTATGTCTACGGCTGTAATGTGCTGCTATTTGCGAGTGTGCTGTTCAATAGAGATGCGAGCTGATTATTGATGACTACGCGTTTTGTATATCATATAGATTTGAAATATTACAATATACATAATCCATATTAGGTTTATTAGTCTAGTAAAAAGTTACAACTTTTAAACTAGTAAAGAGGCAGATCATTGAAAATGCGCATGTTGGCTTTGCATGTTTTTTTCCTTTTTAAATATTTTTTTTAATTATTTTTATTTTTAATAATTGAATTTAATTAAATTATTTTTTTTAAATTACATCAAGTTTACATAATTTGTACCTAACTCTACCGAAGAAATGGCACTTTTCGTTACACATTTTTCATCGGTACCCCCCACAAAATAATTTTCAATGATAAAATCAGTGGAGTAAAAATCCTGTGTATTTTGTATAGTCAAAATTCAATGGATTTTCTCTAGTAAAAAAAATAAAAAAAAATATAGTAAAATTAATTTGTTTTTTTTGCGTATATTTTTTTAGCCAATTTAGCGTGGGGCTATGTGTGTACAAAAAATTGGTTCTACAATATTCTACATTGGAAAAAATATAATTGAAACTGTATAAAAATGTATTTTTTATCATATCATTTATTCAGATAATCCTATTTAAACAGATTTTTTTATATATATAACTCGAATTATAAAAGGAAGATCTGTATCCTGACTGCCACCATAATTTGACCCATAATTTTCCATCTTAATTTACAACAAAGTTAGAAGTAAAAAAACCTATGATCCGGAGTCTCCTATATACCACACGCATTTAGCGACCCATTGGTCATGTTGACTATTTTTCTCTATTTATTAGGGTTTGCACGTTGTAGGTCATAGATTTTATCTCGTAGGAGATAATCCTGCGATTGTCTTGGTATAAAAGTGCTTTGTCACTTTCATTATTCGGAGATTTACAGGTGAGATTACGCAAATTCATAGAGCTCACCATTGGATGCGCTTCAGTGGTATAATTGCAAAGTATTAGTAGGCAAAAACCCAATTTTCTCCGGTTCTTCGATCCCAGTTGAAAGACAGTAAGCTTTGAAATTAAATAATTAAAATAAATAATTTGAATTTAAAATGTATAATTTACAGATTTAGAAATATTTAGAAATAGATTGTTAGAAGATATTTTAAATAATAAAATATGTTTTAAATATCTTTTCAAATGTCAATTTCTGAAAAAAATATTTCATGGATTATATTATCTAAAAACCATATCTAGATTTTTTTTATTATTCCACTTTTATTCTGCATATATAGAATAAATATCTTAAAGAAAAATATGTGTGCATCATAGTTTACAATTGATATCTATGATATGATAACATAAACATAGAAAATTTATTAAAACATTCAAATGTCACAATTAACGATTCACTAAATTCAAATAAATTGCATTGAAAATACTGCATTTAATATTTTAATAATATTTTGCAACAAGACACACTCATAATATCAATAAATCTAATTATGCGCTGCACTTAATGGCTTTAGCTTCTGTACATATACTCTATATGCATTGAGTATAAATATGCACCTGAATTTGCAACGTCACTATAAATCAAGAGCGCACACTTCTCTTCTATACTAACAAAAACACCTCTAAAGTAAACACGCGGAATTATGCGCAGCATCTCGACCGGAAATATCGCTCTTACACTTACATGCACAAGTGATTCGCGTGTGCACGTTATAAAATAGCACAGCTTGTGCGTTTGCCGTTGGCGCAATCAAGATTAGAGATTCGTTAATGTGTCTATATTCACTGTAATTATATATAGAAACAAAGTCAAAATCGATAAATTCTCAGGATGTTTTTGTAAAATGCTTTCTCTCTAAATTTATTATAATCTTACAATAAATATCAATTTCGATATTTTGTGCATGTGTAGTTAGTCTCGAGCGCCAACAATGCAAATGCGAGTACAGATACTCTCTCGGAAAAGCATTTTATTCGGTACGGAAGTACACTATTTTCAAAGCAATTCCAGTCTATACGAGAGGATATTCAAAGCTTTCACATGAATATGCGCATCCGTTAAAAATATTCATTGGCATAACAGCAGTTGTATATAACAGAATAGTGTGTGTATAGTTTTCATGCAGCAAACCATTAATTCCGCATCTGCTGCAACTTAAATTATTTTATTCTGTCCTATAAAATCGGATTCAGAGTTCATAGAAGCGTTCACAATATTCAGTATACATATAGATTGCATGTTCCAACCATCGCACTAATACGCTAACAAAGCACAATACAAAATGTAGTATTAAACATAATACAAATTGTGCAATGATCTTTGCATGTATATATTGTCCAAATTTGTTTGTGAATTTATACACGAGTTATGTATGAATATGTGTATATTTATGTTATTCCGTTGTGTGGTCGCATTGCGCTTTTAGTCTGTCGCACTGGACTGACCAAACAATAATATCGGACCGCTTGGAAATCTTGAAACGATACAATTAATCATAAATATATATGAATGTACACAAATAACTTCTATGCTCTGCATTTTCAATCGTACACAGAAATATTTAGCAGAAGAAAGCAAATTTCACGTTTGTTTCTGCATGCAGGAATTAAAAGGATGATTTTGAAATGTCCCTGTATGTGTATTGGATTTACATTTTAGTATAGTATATGATTTATTTTATGCATACAGTTACAGATACAGATATCACAAAAGTGGGATTGGATATATTTTTTTAATGTATGTAATTGCATAATGCATCAGATTATTTCAAAATATTTAAAAATGTTTTTTATTTTTTTATTTTTACTATGTAAAATCCACTGACTTAAACTAGAGAAATTTGAATTTTCACTACAGAGTTAATTAACCAAATTGTTACTATTATACTTCAATCAAAGTTAAGAAACCGAAAAATTTTCCGATGAATGGAACGAACGTATATGTTTTGTATTGTAGCAAAACATTTTAAAAAAATCATACAAATTTGCTTGGGTTTTTGGTCGGAAAAAATTGAGCAGATTATCCGAAACCCAATTCGGGGTACAGGTCTGTCAGATTTCTTTTGATGAAGACTTAAGAACTACTTTCAGCTTAAGACATTTATCTGTTGCGGATTTCATGGATATATCCGCAGCGAATGACAAATGTGGACATCAGCACCAAAAACTTCCCTATAAAATGGTTTGCATTATAGGTAGTATGTTCGAAAAATGTTTCTATTCCAATGGTTCCCTCAAAGAAATGGAGATTTGCTTTAGAGGGCTTGCCCAATGATCAGTCCTTTCATCACTCCTTATGTACAACATGTATACAAGATGTATTGCTTATACACAAACACAGTTTTTTAATGAAAGTATTAGGTACTGTTTTATAAATGTACAATTAACAACTGTACTTAAGATTACCGATCCACCGTGTTTGTAGAAAGAATATCGATGAAGAGAGGACTCATCAACAACAACATCTTCTTCTTATTAATACTTTTCTTTTCAAACCGTTTTTATTTTAGTTATAGCGGATTTACAATAGATTTTATATTAGAAAGATAGATTTTATTTGAAGTCGAAAATACAATACGCAGTTCATAATATTAGGTCCATTGTCGATCTACATTTTTATTGTTCATGTGTATGTTAGGTCATTTAAACTTGGCGGCAAATGAGCCCGCATTGGACAATACAAAACATCATTTGAAAAAAAGGTATTATCCTACCTACAGGTAAATGTTGAACAGTCTGTTAAGTTTGGACGGATTGGCATAGGCAAATTAATAGTGTCTTAGTGGATTCTTCTGTGCAGACATTGGCAAAATAGTATAGTCAAAATACGCGTAATATTTCGAAAATACAATTTACAAAATACTTTTTTTAAAATACTACTAAAAAAATTGTATTTTCAATACTTCCTAATTTTGCTTCTGTGTCGATTCGAATGGCGAAATAATGGTTTGAACGATTCGACGCGATCAAAACGACACTCTAGATCCTAAACCCAGCGTACGACCAATTAACGCCGATATCGAAAAAGTAAGGGAAACAAATAGTTAAAGTAAACTTCTAATCAAACAAGCCTCCGGACATCGCAACAAGTGATTATCATCGGTTTTTGTCAATGTCAAACGCGCTTGCCAATGTTAAGTTATCCCCAAGAGAGGCTTTTGAAAGTTTATTGTTTTATATATCTTTGTCTAGACTAAATAAATGAATATATTTCACACAACGTTTGCATGAATCATACAGTGATTTATTTATTTCAAAATTCCTCAATCGTTTGTTGATTTTATAGAGGTGATTGTGTATTTCTTCTTAATATAATCCTTATTTGTATGCATTTCATCTCGTATTTGGTCGATGTGTTTGATCCCTTTTTATTTACATTCTTTATTTGTATCTGCATCTAGACGTATTCTACGTTCGAAAAAAATGTTTGTGCATATTTTTTCAGATATTTCTATGACACGGCATTCTACCTATATATTTATATTCGGAATCGTGAATCGACAAGCTGGCATCTATAAATATACAAGCTTTGAATATTTATATAGCTTCCTCACTAAATTTGTAGATATTTAAATTTAGTAAATCCCAAATTACCAATTTATGTTATTCGTATTATTTTTCTAATATTCAAATTTGGCTATGTTATGTAACTGAAGCAGGCAGATTGTTTCGATTACTAAATAAAACTGCTTAATAACTACGGCATCGGTTCATTTTTTGCTTTTCATAAACTTTTTTCGGTATAAATCTTGTTTTCCAAAATCTCGCTTTTCAAAATTTTTTTTTACAAAATATTCTTTTTCAAAATTTTATTTTATTTTTTGTTATTATTTTATATTTTTGACCAAAAACAAGATTTGGAAAAACTAGATTTTGAAAACAATATTATGAAAAGCAGTCAAAAGACCACCACAAGCCAATGACTCATAATAGTTAATACGAAATTCCTCATAAGTATATATTCCCAGAAGCCAACAAATTTGTGCCATTAAACCTCTACTCAGCATTATTGTTTCTAAAATATAGTTAGGGTAATTCGCCGAAACGGAGTGAAGCTCATAGCAAAGTCTCGCCACCGAAATGGCTTGCATATTTTACAAACCACTAAAATCACAAAAGAGCACGACAACATTATGCATGTAATGTAAGTAGCTGACACCACTTTTGCTCTTGCCACCGTAATTGCTAGTACTGGTATTTATTGTATACATTTCTTGTGAAGGAATAATTCCAGAAGCTTAAAATAATTCCGAGAAACATTACACTATGCACCACATCCATACGAAATACCACACACACACACACACACACACGCGACAATCATAATATTTTAAATACAAAATGATGTAATTATGGAAATACATATACGCTCGAACACTGGCACATTAAAACCACGCGCTCTGCATGCTCTACTTAATATCGTATATGAAATATAAGAAAGAGAATTCGCAAAAGTATATGACAGTTGTTGTTTTTGTTGTCTTCTTTTGCCTCAGACTTATTATTTACGTATTTGCACGTGTTGTGCAATCGGTGTGCCGCCTAAACGCCGGTATACGATATAATTACAAAAAAAAATATATGAAATATAATCCACCAATGCGCACCAGAGCATAATTATATTAAATGCATTTAATAATTTATCGTATACTCATTATTACAGGTGTTCTGTTGATTGTTGATGTGCTAATACTGGTTTAATTTTAATGACTCTGGCATTAATTATATTATTGATTAATAATTTATACTTGAAATACAGAAAAATGTTAATTGTATTGAAATAACGATTTTACCATAAATTACTCAGCAGTCGACTTTTCATTTTGGATAAAAAATAACATTAAGTACCATCATTTATTATGCTCGAGATAATTTATTTGTGCCAGATTTTATTCTGTACAAAAGACCCTCATTTGCCAGACAAACTCCAGAGCCGAGTCTTGATTTAAATTGACTTATTTATCTTGTCCTTCACCCATACTCTTACAATAGTCTGCCGCCGCCAATACGTAGGCGTTGATTCAGAGGCACATGTAAAAGCTTATTCTTGTATATATACGACTTCTGCTTGCTCGAAACTTTGTACCCACGATAATATTGGTATCCAAAAATAGACAAGAAGTTTTTTCGCACCTTCAACAAACTTTTCATAGCACACGTTAACAAAACTTTCAATATAGGTACTCTCTATTTATGTTACTCTTTTCCGTACTGTGTGGAAACTCATATATAATTGAACAAAAACCCGAAACCGCACATCAAAGAGGAAATGTAATTTTAATCTGTCCAATCTCTGACCTGAAACTTTGGACAGAAGCCAGAAAAACCCGAACAGACTTTCAAAATATACCAATATACATTTCTCCATGAAATGTTATGGTATATAATTCTACCTGTATGTACAACAGTATACCGTTTATACCTGTATACCATGCACCTGATGGCATATTACACTTATATACTCACTCAAAAAGTTTAAAGAATATAAAAGTTAAACAAACACAAAATACAAATATAAAGGTATATAAAATAACCGAGTACATAAGTAAAATCCATTCACAAAATGCAATCATGTTATTGTAAAAAAGCTCACCGGCACAGAATTTATCACTTTTCTATATATATCGAACTGCACAAGGGTCATGCCGCGTTCGAGTCGAGAGTGCACACAAACAAGATTTTCAACGGAATACAAACAATAAACATAGCGTATTGTTCAGAAAATATTTACGAAAGCATACACGAAAGCCTAGAGATTCATCTCTCGATTCATATAAATGTATGTATAATTGTATATATATATATATATATATATAGTAGGTCGTCTCTGCACTTTTTTCGTTGTACACGTGAGCTGATGGCAAACTCGCAATATTGCAAATCAAACAAAAGCTTTGACGATGAAATAACAATGTAGTCGAAAATATTGAGTATACGCGCTCTCATTCTAAAGTCAAGTAAATATTCAAGCACTACAAAAAGCCCCTGCAAAGTACCGTTATAAAAAGCTACAATTTAAACGGAAAAAAACGCAAAAAAAAACCAGTGCGAAACAACCGCAAAGAAACAAGCATCGACAATGGTATTTTCTCTGTGAAACACATTTATTCACCATTAGGTTTGTCATGACATGTAAAAGAAACGACAATGTTATTCGATGTGTGTGGAGGGTGTGTACCTATGACGAAAGAAAAACCAGTTAGGGTGGTTAGTATCATATTATGTGGTAAGACAGATGTACTTTGCGTGCAGCATCAATAATGATCATTATTAGCATAAACTGTAAATTGTGTATCGTTGCTTACTTTAGGTAACTGAAGGAAAAAAAGGTATTTCATTACGCTGTATATTCATAAAAACATCTTTATGATATAAAACATACATCAAGGGACAGATTTTTTATGCGGCTGGAGGAAACATTACAATTTCACTTTAAAGAACAAAGCCAGGAAAAATAGTTTTTGTGGCTGACAAAAAAACATCGCAAAATTTAAACTTATGATCAATAGACAAGCAATTTTCGTCCGTATAAGAAGTAACTAACCTTCTTCATCATTTATGTGGGGATTCCAGAAATCACTTTGGTGCACATAACATGGTTCTTGGACCTTTAGCTGGTAAGGGATCAGATAGATCCCGCTCCGACCATTAAGGAAATAATATGTGGACTGAACCCACGTAAAATTTTATCTGCAGCTGCCACGGGACTTAGTTGAATAAGCAATTAAATTAAATTAAATTGCATTTAATATGCCACTTTCGAGATTGGATATACAATCAAATTTATTTTACGATTTCATTGGTTTGTGTTGAATGAATTGGCAAATCGTAGCGCATATGTCGGACGGTTTAAATATCAACTAGAAAACGAAGATTTTTTTAAAACAAACACAATGAAACAAAACGAACAATCCAAAAATCCTGTGGAGAGACCTTTTCGACAGTTATTAACTTTAGCCTAATAATTAGTCGGATGTCGGCATTGATTGTTTAAAAATATGCCCAACGGAAAGACCTATTACGACGTCTACTTTGTATGAAGAAGGCTTCATTACGCCGTTAATTGTTTTGTGTGATGTTTGAAATGTATTTTTTAAATGGATTGTTAGCTTTTGTATTTTATGGGTATTTAAAATATAGTTTTGACTTTTTATGTTTATTCATTTATAGATAATCATAAAATATAATAAGATTTACAGTCTACAAAAAAGTCTATGTTCATACAAATAATTGAACTTTTTTTACAGGATTATTTTTTAGAATAGATTTATTTACAACATTTAGTAAAATAAAATTGGCTAATGAATTATGGTTGTTTTAGCAAAAATACGATAATATTTCGTTTTATAGTTGCATTCTATAAAAAAATTATAAATATTTAACATTTCAAATTCATTATTTAAAATTAAAGCTAAAAACCAACATATAAATACGTTTTTTCAAACTGCTTAAAAATTTTAAAATATTCTTTTTAACTAAAAAAACTAATTATTACTTTTGTAGGTAAAGGAGGTATTGTAAGATAATGTAAACATGAAAATTTTAAAATTATCAATGTAAATTTTGAAGTGTTTTTTTAGTTTTTTAAAAATGAACTATGAACACTTTATTAAAAAAAAGAATAGTATAGCGACTCAGCGTCAACAGGACGCATTACTCTTTTAATATGTGTTTGAATGTGCGTATATGGAAATACAGTACATATGCGCATTGCGAATGCGGATGAGCAAAATAGTGTTTGCAATATTATGATTTCCTGATTCCTTTTTTTTAACATATTCGGATATTATGGGCATGCAAAAAAAATATTTAAAAAATTACATACTGTCGACGACTTCTAGTTTAATTTAAGTTTAATTTAAATAGCCAAGATTGACTTGAGCACTATTGGCATATAATATCCGCACAATATTTGGACTATTTTTCTGTAACACACATAAAATGAGTTTTTTTTTTATATTTACACTTATTTATAAAGATTGTTTCAAAAACGTCAAATGTCGTTAAATGTATGTGTAAGAAAATTATATCAAAATTAAAATTATATATAATTATATTATATATCTGTGAGAGCTTTTATTTGTAAGCTTTCACTCAGAAAGTCACAGTACGGTAATATTCAGGCAAACACTTAATTCCATGATGATCTCATTTTCAAACAATAAAATGTAGCTTGAAAAACCTTTAAAATTATATATTCAAATAAAATCAGATAAAACAATAAAAATTAAGATTTTATATAAAAGGTCAGTTTAAGAAAAAATGCATGAATGTTTCTAAGTTAAATTTGGCGAAATCTGCATCAATCTTTAGAGCTTTTATAAAAAAGCTTAATCCACTATCTTAAGGATTTTTTTTAAATGAATAGTACATGTAATTACTTTTAATAAATAATTATGAATGACTTTGGCAACGTACTCGAAACACCCTAACACACTACAATATATACATTTCTGTATCCGTAAATTCATGGCCCATATCACATATCCGCGACTAAATTTGTCGAGAGCAATAAAAAAAAAACAAACAAAAGCTATTCGCACACACAAAAACTCAAATACCAACCCTCGCAATTTCACCCTCATGTTATATATTATTATGATAAACAGAAACAATTTACAATTCCGCGTTTATATAATATATAAACAACGGATCGCACTTTCCGATGACATGCCACTTCAAGAGTGAATCGTGTGTACCTATATTATTTGTTTTTGTATTACAATTTTATGTTGACAGATTGTGGGACATAAAATCGAACCTCATGGTGTCATGTACACGGGAGGCCCATCAATTACGGGACCAATTGCTGGTGGACTTCACATGGAGATAACGATGATACAGCTGTACAAGGTGGCTCTCAGTGCAGGAAAGGCACATCGTGATCATAAGCATCATCACGTACATCATTTTAACCACGATGGACCTGCACCGGCCTCCACAGCTCCTCCACCACCGCAGCCAGTAAAATATAACAAATTTAATATGTTTAATAATATATTACTAAGTTTTTTTTAATGGTTTTCTAGCAACAAGGAGCTTTGCCTACAAATCCACTGTTGGCTAATGGACAAATTCAAACAAGACTTCACATCAATTTGGCCGGAGCTCAGCCACAACCAGAACAACAACCGCAGACAGGTTTCTCCGTTCAAGGACTACCCTCGCAAATTCTCGGCGGTACAATTCCACGCAGCCAACAAGCAACTATTGGCACCCAGTTCGTCAGCGGTCAATTCAGCAATGCAGAACGTTTTACAACACAACAATTGGTCGGCCATCAATTGCAGCCAGCTGGCACGTTCACGTTCCCCGATCAATCAGCGCCTACCTCATACTCGCACATCTCTGGTGATCCAGCCGACGTACAATTCCTAGAATCGTCTGGTCAGCACACACTGTTCAAGCGTACCAATCACGCAGAAAAGACAATCACGAAACGACAGACTTCTGATAGTGATGCCAAGAAACCAATTAAACGTGCTCTAGTCCAGCTAACTGATGGATCAATCATTGATGACCGTGTTATTGCCGAGAATCCCTATGACTTTGAAGGACTTGCACAGTTCGGTGCACCTGCTTTCCAGCAGCAACAACAGAAAATGATCGACATTGAGGACGAAATTAAGCAACATGATCGGGAACCTGCCGAAGCGGAGGTACAAGCAGTTCTTCACTATTGTTCATCGTGTGAGGTTGAGCCATTCCAGGGAGCCATTATTTTTGCATGGCAGAATGTCAAAGTGGATGCCGGCCATTCGCTAAAGGGCAAGAGCCTTGGCGGATGTGGTCAGTTTTAGTATTACACATAAGAACCCATAAAACTATAGAGAAATTATTTATATCCAGGATACAAAACTACAAGTCTATAAAACTTCCGTTAAAATGTTTACAATAATTCTAGATATAGACGCCATTCCATATATTCCATCACATTTTTTGTTTATATTTCATTATCTATATTATTTATATTTAAGAACGCTCGAGAATTGTGTGTAAATATTACTGTATAAAATACATTTATTTTATAAAATTAAAAAAAAAAATTGAACTCACTTTGCTCTTGTGTACGTGCTGGTGCTGATAGTCGGAGTCAAATTCAGGCTCACTGAAGTAGCTCTGCGGAGGATTAATGGATTTAGTGCATAAGTGAAATGTTATTCTTATCTAGGTACAAACCTGATCTTGATCCCAGTGACCGCCGTTTGCTGGTAATGGTTGTGGTATACCTGCACCGCCTGGTATTGCCTGCGGTGCGGACACCTCATTTGACTCGAATAATCGCAGTACGGATCGATCACGGATCTCACGTAGATGAGATCTGTTTTAAATAATAAACTCAATATTCCACTAAATTACTTAAAATTCCACTAGAACTTACCGCACGTCCTCTAGTTCGTAGAACATATCCTTACTGGCATCATGAATGTATATCTTTACGTTCGGACCCTCTAGATAGACCATTGTAAGCTGTCGCGGAAACGACCGTACAAACAGTGCTCGTACGGTATCGATGGACGTTATTTCGTTTGGCAGGAGTGCTCTCTTTGTTTCTGATCGATATTGCAGAAATACCAAACCTAAGGAATAATAGAGTGTTTGTTTATTGTCAGAGAATCGTCTGGCAATCGCGAATTAGTGTTTTTTTACCGAGAGGCCTTTCAAGTGTTTTGGAAGGTGTACGCACAACCGGCAACGATGATCGTTGCTTGCCACCGCGTCGAAAACCCGTGCTCGCTGTTTCCACTTCGGACATAATGCCCGGATCGTCATCGAACAGTGGACCCTGACTGACCGCTTGATAGCCACGCATCGGAGGAGCCTACACGTGCGTACACATATGATTAACGCTAAGGTTTGTTTTTTGTTTGGTTGTGTTCATTTACAACATTTTTAATATTATTGGTGTCGTGCAAACAAGCAAAAAAAAGCAGGCAGAATTTGGTAATTAGTTATGCTCAGAAAAAATGCGGAGAAAGCTTTATGGGAAATTTGTATGTAGTGTATTTTTTTCCTATAGAACATACTCGGAATACTTACTTTTATAAGGGAGTTGGTGATTTATGAACTTTTTAAAATAGAATGGAATTAAAATTAAAAACGTCTGACACTTACGAGTATAAACATACTTTTTGAATTATCATTTAAACATAAATAAATATCTTTTAAACAATTATAAACAAATAAAAATACGACTTCAAGAAATGTGTAAATACAAAATCAACATGTTGAATCCTGAACCTAAATCACATCCAGAGTTAGATCCTGAAGTTCAAAAGATTCACGTAAGATTCAGCCTTTTTGGAAGCGTTTCAGTTGAAGCAAGTTGAATCACAATTTTTTATTGACGGCGGTACTTCTTAAAGCTACTAAATACCATACGAACGTGGCCATCATTCATGGCTCGGCAGAATCCAAAACGTGTGTTTTAAATGATTCAACTGTATGACGATTCGAAACCGAAACGACTACGCAAAACTTTTGCAGGACATCGAACTGGATGACAAAAAAACAATCTCAACTTCTCTGTGAAATGCATGAACTCGATCTTCTGAATTCGTTCTGACCATTCATGACGGCGACGATCAATTGAGTGTGCTTTTAAAACTGTCTGATAGAATAAGCGAAATCACAGAAAACTCTTTATTAGCTTCAGTCATTCACATCAACAAGATGATCCGATTAAACGATATAAGTTATGGAGCTATCAACACAGATTGCCAGTTTGCGAACCGAAAAACATTTCCATTCGGAACAAAATTCTTCAAAATATCGTCGTCGTTCCAATTTCCGATCATCTAGATAAGAATAACGTTCAACATCACATTGTAGATTTTGGCATTACCATCGAAGATTTGATGTAGCTGAAACAAATGTAATGCACCGTGTTCCTTTCTGGTTTCAGAAAACTCAGACAGACTCATCAGGTCTCTCAGAAAAGCCGCCTGTTCATCACTGATCAATTTTCAAACATATAATTTCTTATTATCATTCCACCTCCATTCCAGAAAAATAGATACCCACATGATTTGCATCTCTATGCTTCTGTTCCATGTCGAATAAAACTTATTTAGAGATATTTCTTATCATTGATTTCGCAGAAGTATAAAGTGTTTTTTATAGTAGCGTTTGTTGACAAAGCTATGGTGCTGATTTCCTAAAACATTTCGCTCAAATGAAAAAGATTGTGTGACATTGCAATAAATAAGCTTTCATCAGGATCCTCATTCACTTTATCAACCATAAACGAGAAAAGTGAATTGTTATTCGAATTTAGTTATATCACAAAATCCATACCGACTACTTCTATCTGTAAATTTGAAGTTGTCCATTAATATATATTAATAGAAGGACCTCCCGTGTACGAAAAATCACGGCGTTTTTCACCTGAAATAAAAATTGTCAAAGAAGAGTACATGTGCCCACTACATCTAATTCCTAAAAGGAACAGCGAATGGAATTCATTTTCGCACATTCAGGATTTTACACAAAAACCTGTCAGAATCAAAAATATTCACAAAAATGTATCCGAAAGGCGCTTACCACCAGAGTCCACTAAATCCTGAAGACAACAATAACTCAGTTTGGGTTATTTGAATTTCACGTTATGGTCGTTGTAACGCAGCTAAAACATCACTTGGATTTAGACGCATTATGCATAAACCTGCGGAAGATCATCGTCAACTCATGCAACAAGTTGTATAAACCGGTCCTACATTATGGTATTGTAATAAACATGTAAAAATGCGAGATGGGAAAGAATGAGGTCAATTTTTTGGCCATACAATATCGATAGAATTCTCCCGAATGGTGTTTTCGCTTCGATTAACTTCTATAAGCGATTTTTGAAGAACACATATCATATTCAGAGGAATATACAGGTATTCTTAAAAGGAAACAAAAAAAAGGACCGTACAATGATCGCCTGGACTAAAACAACCACTGCTTTCGAAAAAATATAAATTCTAATTGGAAAATAATGAAATAATGAATAATAAAGAACTACTGCGAATACTATCCGATTCATCATCTCTAAGTTTAAAACTTTGTTTCATTTCTAATGCCAACGTTTTGGTTTATTGTGATATGTCAACCAAAACACGTGCGACCATTACGAAATCTTTTTGACGTATCATCTTCAATGGAGTACAAAAATTATCGCATCCCAAAATAAAGGCAACATGATATTTGGTGAATCAATGTATTTGGTCAAATATTGCAACATTCCCTGTCAGAGATCAAAGGACGTAACATTCACCTCGATTCTGATTTGGAGTTAAAAGCGCTTACTGTGCTTATAATAAAATGCATTCTAAACGAAATCGGTATTCTGATTTGTCTTTAATCTTAAAATCGCAATACAACTTTAAAGTGTGATGACATGTTCTTGTTATTAAATATGAAGTGAAAGATAAAGATTTTTTTACCGTCGCTCCTATCTTTGTTTTGAAAATGCAAATCCATTAGCAAACTGTATTCATCGTCCATTGCTCTTTACCAATTCGATGCGTTTGTATTCCAGGAAAGTTCTTCATTTACTGTGTCAGGATCAGCGAGACAGAGACTCAATGCTTATATCAAACGTTTTGAACATATGCAACGTTTATACATGAAAGGTTTCCTATGACTTCTGGATCCATTTTGTTTTGAATAACAAATTCAAGAGATGTGACATATTTTCAAACATTTGTAGCACTTCACATTTACATTATATTCATTTTGATATTGATAACTCATCTTTTTTTTGTTCTTCTGAATGAAAGGCTATGCTGTACTGTACGAATACATTGACGATGCGCCAGCTTTGCAGTTCGATGCTTTCTGTAATATTTGTTTTATCTGGTCAGAAGATATGACTATCCAAGAATTGTCAATTTGCCATTATCATCGGTTTTCATTGGCTGAGTCCAGCCAATAAAAGAGCCCGCATCCATTGGTCTGTACTTTCTCTACTAGCTCATCGAAGTTTGTGAGCATCGGAAAATTATTTATTCACGAGTTGCAATTAGCCGCAAGTAATTGATCGGACCAATTAGCAAAATCAATTTTGATTTAGATTTCCGATCCATTTCATTTAATTTCACAGCTCCTTAATCCTTTTCTCCACCACACACAACGTTCCTCAGACCATCAAAGTCGAGATAAGCCTCGACCAAAAGTGTCTATAAAACAGCACGGCGCAGCGTTAAGGGTTCTCGGCTCATAATATTTTAACCAATCAATTTAATCGCATAGATCAATCTCCATGGAGTTTGCAGGGCCTCAAAATCTAGCGGCCTCAGCTTGATTCAACTTGTGTTGATCTGTCAGTTGTATTTCGCACTTGGCGGGAGACTGGTTTGACATTGTTCACGAAACGTGTTGTCGCGTCGACAGTTCTCAACGTACTGACTTCGAACGGATGTCGTTGCAAAGGCGAGAAGACAGGCTACACTGTTGTATTACCAACATGACGAATAAATAAAATACCTCCAGCCGTGAGAGCCTCAGGACACTTACTTTTTGGATATGCTTCGTAAATCAAATTAATCCAATCAATCAGATAATTCAAATCAATCTGGTCAATCAAATCTTATTGAACAAATAATTTTAATTCAGTTAATCAAGTCAAACTAAAAACACTCTGGAATAGTCTAAAAAGGTTCTCTCACATTTATTCATATTGAAACATAATAATGTCAATATTATGGCTCTCTACATAGATATATTGCCTGCTATAGCCACTGACAAATACATTCTATCATCAAACACACTGGTAATAGTCGTTATACCCCGCCCAAAAAAGTTATTAAAGAACATAAGCTTCAAATGACTTCAAAAACAGATAATTCACTGTTGTTAACATGCCAATAAACATGACCACAAAAACCCTTTTCATAATAATAATAATAATATTTACTTTAGTTTCCACTGCATTCAGTCACCACCGGTGCCTCGTTTATTAATTAAACACGATCTCCGAAAGTCTGTCTAAATCTCCTCTCCTTTCATTAACTATCGCGTGGTGTCTGCGTTACGTGTGAAAATGCCTTCAATTTATATAATCCCATTAACAGTACACACTGAGGCCATATTCACAGGCATTACCTCGCATATTCACGAATATTCTATATATAGGCGCGCATAAAACAACACAACCGCCCATCTCCTCATACCTTATTATGCCTGACCAAAAATTACTCTTCTGCTGACCTATTTCGCATATATACGTACTACATATTATTTACACACAGGAATACATACAAAAACGCATATAATATACCCTTTATAGAGAGTGAGCAGCATCAGGCAAAAGGGTGTTAGTCGTATAAAATTACATGTACAGCAAAATGTCATTACCTTCTGTTGGTTAGTGGTATGTGTCATGTGTGTGCACACACATAGATACACAGTGGACAGTAAAAATACAAACTCACATGCATGGTTAGTGATGGAAAATTACAATAACCCGGTATAGGGATTTCGCTTATAAATTATGAATTTGCGCATGTTTTTAGGGTGCTCTGAAAACCAATAAAAAAATTCCAACATTAGTGTTAAGCTCAAAATTTACGGTATCTTCTCCATATTAGTTCATTCACTAAAATAGAGGAAGTCGATCAACGTCTTTTGACAAACATAATCATACTTAGAATCATATTACACCCACACCCAAATTTAGAGTAAATGGGACAATTTGTCTTACTCATCCCGGAGATTGTTCCTTAATTTATTTTTAATAAAACAATCATCACCCCAGAAAACGTTGAACCGCAGATGTAAGACTGTTTGGAGTAGGTATTTTATTACACAATTTAGTTGGTATCTAAGTGATAGGTGCTTTTAAATTAGGTTGCAACCCATTCCAGAGCTTATAACCCAGAACTTATCAAGTTATACCTCTGAAATATATATAAAAAAAAGAATTCAAGATTATTTAAAAAAAAAAATTGTCAAAAAAATATTTTTTGCTAAAGAATAACGATTAAGAATCTGATGTGGCTGAAGAATCGAAGAGAAAAGAAAGCTCAAAACGAAGATAATAACGTCTAAGATTACAGAAAAGAGTGACGTTAGTTACAGATTAAAAGTTTATGGATTATCACGAAGTGGAGGATAACTATGGCATGGTAACCTAACGCGGTTTCGAAGAGGAGCAGAAGGAAGGGGACTAACGAAAGTCGTAGTAAATAGGATAAGTAAAAAGTAAAGATATGATGAACCTAATAATAAGGAAAAATAGTATGCCATTATAATAAATATTTAAATGGTTATTCAATTTAATTTATATTCAAGGATTCAACAAACGCATGACACGACGATACGATCAAAAAAACAAGATAACACCAAATAACATACCTGCCCACCAAAGAAAGAGACGTGGCGCTATGTAGATGAAATGAATCCAAAGAAATTCAAAGTTGTCGAAGATTTTTTATATATGGCCTAATTTTGATGAATAGTCTCAGGCAGATGGTTCAATCGGTTAATTCCGATAAAATCTTTTTACTAAAAATAAATAGTGATAATAAATTTAACATGAAAAATATTTGAAAACTAAAACTATTTTGTTTATGTAAACTAAAAATCGAAATTTTGCTTTTGTTGACGCATAAATTTAAACTAACATTTCGGAGCCAAGTACGCTTCATCTTGTTGATAAACTTTTCTTTATGGCGATTATGGGTTTCTTAGGGACAAAATAAAATATTATTGGAAATGAGAAAAAAATATTCAATTTAATTGTTAGAACTTATTGGAAGAGAAAAAAATATTGGGCCAAAAAATACACATAAAAATAGCCAAATTGTAACACAAATATGTTTGTTTTCAATATAAGATAAGCTCTTAAGCGGAGCGATTTTTTTTAAAATTATATATATATATATAATGTTAAATTATGTTATTTATTTATATTGAATAAACAGTTCTAATGTAAAGGAACAGATAGCACCATCTGCCATAAGCAAAAATGAAGTATCTCGAGATTTTTGTATAGATAGAGTGATTGAGCATTCCGTTATTGTTGCAACCTCGTGAGGCCTTCCCACCTCTCCCATGGTCACAGGCGATACCCTTCAATACACGATATCATCGTCAAGGTTGTAAGTGCCCTGCTGCATATTTTTGATCCGGAAACCCCCATCTGTGAAGACTTATTTGCTTGTAATCGGTGTTAGAAACAATTCGGCACATCCGTCACAAACACATCCGTTCTACCCCACATACAACAGACTTAATCCTCCCAAATGCAAATTGGAGGAGGTAGAGGAGATATATTGATGGACGTCTCGATCCGAAAATGTACACGCAAATTCCTTTAGAAATCGAGAACTTCATAACCACATAAATAGATGCTTGAAACGCAGCAATCCCGATAAAGTGGCGGAGTTTGAGCTAGCTTGATCTTCTTCGAGAATTTACAATGATCACAACTCACTGAGGCTGAAATGGCAGCAACAGTTTGACAAAGAGTAATACAGATCACGCAGACCCGAATAGAGTCAAGGCGATCATTCAACGATTCAATTGCAAACCGAGGCTTGGGTCCCGTCGTTGATCTCGGTGTACATCTTGTGGAGGCTCGATGGAGAATAACGGCGTGAATGGCCACACTCAAGTAGCCAAGATAAAAGTATGCGGCAACTGATTGACAGGTTGTCATAACATCGATGCGTGCACTTGGCAAGGAAGCAAGTATTGTAACGGTGCCAAACATCATCATATGCTTTGTCCAAAGTATGCAAAAGGCGGAAACATTTGGAAGGAAAATAACACAACAGGTCATGGCCATTCTGTTGCTGCAGCAGAAGGGTGTTGGCTTTATCCACTCAGCGATGATGTGACAAGGTATTGCAAACACAAGTCATCTTCTCATATGTATAGTTCGAGTGGCGACAAAACCCCGTAGAAAATAATGCTCAAGTGCTAAGTGCTATAAAACGTCGGCAAAAACAGGAAGAAAAAAACTTTTAATTCTTAGATATGCCAATCTATTTCCTATAAAACGCATTAGTAACTTTCCAGCCTTCTAGTCGTTTTCTTTTCATCTCAATAGTAGATGTATCTGGTTTGGTATTTTTATATCAATTTTTTAACTGAGGTAATTTTTTCCTCTTTTGTATTATTATTTTTATTGTAATAAATTTCATTATTTTCCGAATTTTATTACAAATTGCAACCCACAAAAACTTGCCTGGTACGATTTCAAATTATTTGTATTGTATCGCAACCGCTAGACCTTGATTATTTTGTATCGAAAACAATATTTTGGAATGATTTTTTTAGAAACACCCTAATGCACATAATTTAATAGAATTTTCCCACCGAGCATTCTTATAATTTTGAGTGTGCGTGTATGTTTAGTTGTTGCTACGCCTGGTCCATAAAAAGCCTTCCTTTGTCAACGGACGCTGTCTGGTTGATGCGGTATGGGTCAATACTTTCTACATATAGAATCAACAAACACAACGAAAAAATTAACAGCATACAAACAAAAAACAAAACATAAAAAACACAACGTTTTTCCAACCGGAAAATTATCACTTTATTTCAAACGTACAAATTTCAAAGCATTTTACAGTAACTAATATTATTCACGTATGTTATGTCTTACTGGTATAATATAAAAGAAATAAAATTAAATTTAACAAACAAAAATAGCTACTCATAAATACAACTATACTATGTATATATATATAATATTTGTTTGCCTTTGTGTGTGTGTATGTGTGTATTTTTGTATAATAAAGGAAAATTCAAAATTTCAAATTCATAATGTAAAATTTAGAAGTAATAGCTATATGATACTACGCCAGAGAGCTAGTTTCTATGAAACCGCCAGCGAAGAACTTTGAATAGTACAAAAGTAATATATATA
>JANSTU010030078.1:0-12155 GCA_027564075.1 Bolitophila hybrida
ATGCGCGTCATATCTCTCCATAAAAACACTTCGTCAGCTCGCACTTCTGGAAAAGGATACGTATGAGATTGGATCTTTGGTTGCATTAAGCGATTTGTATGTAGATTATGTCCTCTCAGGCCAAGACAACGTGCAAAGTGGGTTCACTCTAAAGAAATGGTCGTCTAACAGAGCAGAACTGTTAGAGCATCTACCAAAGGACTTTCTCGAGTGCAGTTTTCCTTTAGACATGAGCAAAGATGAGTAGATTAAAACGCTCGGGATTTATTGGAATCTAGCAACTGACGACTTCAGTTTTCGGTCTACATTGCCCCTATTAATAACGAGACCAACTAACCTTCTTGCAGACGTGGCTCGTCTCTACGATCCTCTTGGTTGGTATCCTGACAAATACATGGTTTTTGCGATGCTTCAATGAATGCTTATGCTGCAATTGTATATGTGCGTGTCTTGAAGTCAGACGGTACGACAAAGGTTTCTTTTCTGACTTCGAAATCAAAGGTTGCACCAATAAAAGCGATATCAATACCCCGCCTGTAGCTGTGTGGTGCAGTTCTACTCGCGCAGTTATTAAAAAAAGTTCACAGTGCTACAATAATTTTGTCCTGGCTAGCGGGTCATCAAACGAGCTACGACATTTTTGTTTCAAACCGCGTTACAAAAATACAGAGAACTTTACTTCTAGAACAATGGAACCATGTGCCATCGAAATAATAGAGAATTACTTATCGTTATCAAAACTGCTTCGTGTGACATCTACGCTTACGATTCGTCAACAATATGCGCAAGCCGATTACTTCCCGAACGATCGGTTGCTTAACTCCGCTTGAACTAGATGCTTCATTGCTACTATGGGTGAAGATAACCCAGGAATTTAGCTACTATGATGAACTATTTCGGCTCTCGAATAACATTAATGTTCAAATAACAAGCAACTTGGTTCGTCTTACTCCAACTCTTGGAGAAGATGGCATTCTTCGCGTGGGTGGTCGATTGTGTAACGCCAAGATAAACTACAATGAACAGCATCATCCGATGATTCTACCAAAGTCATCAAAATTTGCGAACCTCTTGATATCGAACACCCATCTTATAACTACTCTACATGGTGGCACTAGCCGAAAACCGCCTGACACGCTGGCAAGCTGTTCAACGAATTTACCAACATTTTTGGAAACGTTGGTCTCAAGAATATGTTAACCAATTATACCAACTAATTATACCAAAATTCCAAATGGAATTTTGCTCGACCAGAATTGCATATCGGCAATATTGTTCTCATCAAAGACGATAATCAACCACCAAGCAAGTGTTCGTTGGGCCGCATTTTGGAAACTCACCCTGGTAAGGATGGACATATAAGAGTTGTCTCCGTCCGAACCAAAAACTCTATCTTTAAGAGAGCTATACTCAATCTAGCTCTTCTTCCGATCAAGGACAACACAGAAATAGAAGATATCTAGTTTCGACGAATATCTCGTCAACGGGGGTGGTATGTTCCATCCCGAACACAAAAATATTGTAAAATAATATTGTAATATAATAAAATAAAAACATTAAAAAAAACTTGTAACTATTAAAAACAGTAGAACAAGTAGAACGATGTTATTAAAACATGTACACACCTTCAAAAGTCGTAATCCTAATGGAATGATCATCGAAGTAACATAGATTGCGATGCCTATGAAGCATTTGATATTATTCGATGCTTAAAATGCTCCGGTTTTCATCACCAATCCAAGGATTGTTAATCTGAAGCTGCTTGTCCCCGATGTAGTGGCTGTCATTTGATTGTGACTGCGCCTCTACTGTACCATCGTGCTTGGGATGTGAACTGCACCGTTTACAAACTGCCAACAAATGGACCGCTTGAAGACAGCACTCATGCCATCTTTGATCAACAGAGGCCAAGTTGTCTTCCATCAGGACAATGCCAGGCCACACACATCTTTGGTGACGCGACAGAAGCTCCAGGAGCTCGGGTGGGAAGTTCTTTTGCATCCACCGTATAGTCCAGACCTCGCACCAAGTGATTACCACCTGGTTCTGTCCATGGCGAACGAGCTTGGTAGTAGGAAGTTGGCCACAAAAGAGGCCTGTGAAAATTGTTCTATCTCCTTTTCTTCTTCTCTTCGCTCATCTTTTCCTCTTTATTACCTCTAACTTCTTCTTTTCCTCCCTTTATCCCTCTCATCTACTTTCTCTCCCTACCTCTCGCTCTTCGCATTTTACTGCCTACTTCCCATTTTATAATTTCCTCTCAAATTCCATCTACCATACTCTGAATTGGTACAAAAGCCAGCCGGCCGGCTATAGTTGAATCTAAATTAACGATGGATGGAACCATCGCCTTCACTATACGTACTCCGAATGAACTCCATTTGACAAAAAGTCGTTTGGCCAAATACCGTTTGACCCAATGCCATTTGACAAATCGATCTCCTCCTCCTCATCCTCTTTTTTTAAATATTATATTTTTCGATGTCGATCTATTTCGTTCTTAAATTTCGATCTTTTACCAATGTCGATGCCGTTCTTGATCTCAATCTCAATTGCAATCTCACATTATTACCACTCTGCGTTCCCGAGCCGTAAAAAATATCTCTCTCGATCTGTATATCACGTTCTCTTTATCATTCTGTATAGTCCTATATGTATAATAAGTAATTTTCTGTTTTTTCTGTAAACTATAATGTCTACCACCTCGACTTGTTTAATCGCTTGCTTTAAAGAATGTTGTCGTAATAATATATAATAATGACCTAAAACTATACGAAAATAATAACTCTATATGCACCATAATGTGAACTACGGAAAATGCTATAGAGTTTTTTTTTTTCTTTGGCTCTCTTGCGAACAACTCACTCTGGCGCGCAATGTTTGCCCCATTGCCATGTGAATAATTTTCAGTGGTATTTCTTTAAGACCGCGTGCGCGATCCCAACATTATGTAAGCTCGTCGATGGAATATGTCCCAAGACATAAGCATGTAAAATGTTGCTGATTCTCTCTATGCGAAATTTTCCTAGGCAACAGAACCAACAAGAAAATATATATATATATGAATAGGTATAGCGTGCACGAAAATTATGTGATTAAACTTGCGCTTGTATATATATATATATATATATTGTGCTCGTTTGCTTGGCTATATACAGAGATTATTGTCCGGATTGTAATTGCACGCTCAGCACAGGTATAAATTGGTATAAAGGTGTGTTAATGGTATTATTATTGTTATTATTGTTCAGCGGGCATGCTCGGAAAAACGTTTATGGCGGAAGATTGCTGCGTGGTGATTATGCGGCGAATTAAACGATTATATATACCTCATCGCTCTTGTTCTTGTCATTCACTGCGCAATAAACATGTTGCAGTGATTTATTGATATTGTATGTATGGTTGCTAATGATTATTAATTATAAATTAAAAATTAAGGTTTATGTTTCTAGAGCACTACTTGTTAAAAGCTTCCATGTTGAAATGACTTGGTAGTAATCGTATATTGTATTATGAAAATCATTGTTCCTAATGAATCAGATAATGCATTGTATTACTTAAACAATTTTTAAAAGTACTATACCCTATTTATGATTGTGTGTGTGTGCTATATATCTCTGTATGTATAAGTGCAACATGCACCGCATACATTTCTGTGGTGCAAGGTATTCACTTGACATTTTGATCAATCACGTTTGCCATTAAAGAAGTTTTCGTGTTTTGTTAGAGAGCATCCACTTAATCAATAATCAGCATTTAATGTACAGCCGCATAATTTAATCGAAACATTTTGAAGGTGTTACTCATATATTTTATTACAACAAAGTATAAAAGATTAACTTTATAACACAGTTTTATTAGCTCGACACTCCAAACGTCGATTACATCCTCAGAACACTCCCAAACCTACATTAATGTATTATACTAAAAAAACATGCAGTATTTGTTATGTGAAAGATTTTTTTTAAAAGATTTCAAATCTTCTGAATGCGCAAGGTCGACTAATATTGTACATAAATTAAAATTAAAACACCTTGTGGTGGCTATATGTATGTGTAATGGTGCACGGATTTGCACATAACGCGCTCATGAAAATATTGTTAATATACAATAAAACTTTGTTTTCCGTATATTTTTCACACTGATTTTGTAATTTGATTTAGGTTTTTAATGAGTTAATTTTAAAATGTAGTTTTTTTACATGATTCTCATGGAATTATGGGTACAAAATAGGTTATTAGCTACATTTATACACATGCAGACGATTGCAAATAAAAACAGACTCTTTTTAATTTAGCGAGATATTATTAAAGTATATATTTTATCAATTAACACAATCTTAGATCAAATGAAATTTCTAACGCACGTAATTCTGTTTGACTTTCATAATGAGACATTTTACACCACGGAATTTCATTCCTTGGACGGTGTCCATATACCATCGCATATATTGCTTTTTGAATTTTATAATATAAATATTTACACATGACGTGGATTTTTATCTTTTTTCAGTGCACAGTTTTTCTTTCATTTCATCGAATTTATTGGCATAATTGGTACATTTTCCATCAAGAAAAGTCAGTCTCTCATCAGATTTATAGGGCCAGTGTGCGATGTCGCAAACCGGATTAATTGACCATTACGGGTTCACACGACTGGTCAGGTCATGCTAATGTGCTGTTTTGTGCTGTGCTACTCATATTGGAGCTACTGTGCTCTAACACTCACAACACATCCCCGATGGTTAGGAGTCTTAAATTGCCCTGACGCGTTTCTAACATTTTTGCAGGGCAAATGCGCATATTTTATGTTTGGAACCCTGAATCATAACGCCATCATACACTTGTTCTATACAGGGTGCGTGTGTCTATGTTAATTGAAAGCAATATGTTCCGTTATTCCGAAAAAAACCCTTTTAACCCCATAAGCCAGGCTAACGCGTTAACCCACTCGGCTATGGCTATGGTCGATTTATAGCTGGCTGAGTTTAATAATTCGAACTTTTACACCGCCGAATTTCATGTCGTGGATTTTCATTTTTTTTTAGGAATCTCAGTACATCAGATTTATGGATGGTGTTTGATTTGAAAAATTCCAAGTTTTACACTATGGAATTTCATGTCATTGACTATTATATTTATTCATATTGGCCTTTCATAATACGAAATTTTACTCTGCGGATTTTCATGATATTTTTATTTTTAATGCAGTAGCGAAATTTCGAAAAAGTTAAGAAATAAAAAAATATTATAATAACGTTTTTTATAAAAAAATTTTTTGACTGATTAATATGTAGAATTAAATTCTCTACCACTTTGTAAAATATTATTTTACTGTAAATTTAAACTTAACATGCACTCAGACTTTGTAAAATCGGCATTTGATATTTCAGACATCCTTACAAGGAGGCTCCGGCCTAGTGCATCACAAATATTGCTGCGGTTCATAGTGTTCCTTATTCAGCTGTTGGATAATCACTAAAATTCTAGTCTAAAAATTATTTGGTCCCAAAAATAATTCATGCATCCAATCAAATGGACTTTTATATTTGAAGCATTTTTAGCCATTTTCGTTACCTTATAATGAAAAGGTATAATATTATGGGAATGTCAATTTTGTGCTGATAAAAACATTTGAGTATACAAAAAAAATAAGTAGATGCCAAAAAAAAACATGAACATGAAAACCTTAAAAAACAATTGCGCACTATTAAAAATAAAAAAATACAATAAAAACATTTTTTTTACCTATAATATTTTTTTATTTACATTCAATTTTGAATAAAGTTGAATTCAAGATTTAATTATAATGTCAAAGTTGTAAGATAAGATCTTTTTTTATTTTAGTTTTTAGATCTCTCTTCCCAAGATCTCAATTTTGAAGTTTTCGGTGAATTTTGAATTTCAATTAACTAGTACCCACTAAATTGAGAGCCTATTGAATTACCTAAAATAGGTTGTATAAAATTAAGAGTTCCAACGTCCAACACAACGAAAAAGGAAGAAGATGGCTTCATGATATAATATGAGCGATCAACCCATTTATTGGTATTATTATCCAGCAGCTCGGCTTTTATTAGCTGGTATGTGGTGGATAAGCATAAAAAAAATATTATCAGACCATAGTTTGTTTTTTAAATCGTTCTAAAAAATATCTTCTTGAACGCACTATTAATATTTAAAAAAAACAACGGGAAATTGTAAATCAATTTATATAATAATCGAAACCCATTAAAAAAGCAGCAAAAAACAGATGACAATACGGGAGCAGAACATATCGAACGTTCATTTCTTAGGAGCCCGGCGCAAATATATATGGTAAACTTTGTTGCAAGCACGGATTTTATATATAATATATTACGCCAGTCTTAATTTGCTGATGATGATGTAAATCAAATAAACTAAAATCATAATGGCTATTAAACCGCTATTCTTCAATTTCGCCTTCTAAATCAGAGTTCATGGTGTTCACTCACTTTGTACAGAAACCTCCAAATCATCTCGTATGGAAGGTGCTCTTGGAAAATGCACGTGATTTTCATCAGCATGAGAAGAATAAACTGTATAAAGACCATATGGCGCTGATCGCAGAATTTCATGTCGTGTATTTTCATAAATTCATTTATAATATTATGCAAATTGCTTTTATCATGCGAAATTATACACCACCGAATTTCATGTCGTGGTTTTTCATTTTTTTTAATCTCAGATTTATAGATTGGTTGACTTTGAGGGGGGAGCCTGCTTTAGACGCTTCAAAAAATACAAAATACGATTTTTTTACGATTTTTCCTAACTGGCGAGAAAAATAGAGAAGTTGCTGGGGTTGACTTTAATATAACGACAATAATTCCTTATTTATCTTTTGGAGAATCACATTAGTCTAATTAAAGACCATTTTATGGGTAGTTCTCAATCTACACTACCCATTCGGAATCCCAGGTCAAGCCATGACATTTATACAGACGACATATATAGCATTTATCGCGCGTTGGCCATTTAAGAGTCGACAAAACCTCAACCAAATCTTAAATTAACTAAATTACTACTAAATTTTCTAATCTACAATCAAAAGCTTTCGAATGAGAACTAATAACTGTATTTTTTTTTAGAAATTTTGCAATATTTACAATTCTATTTTGAGTTAGTAAATATGCTTTGGGTACACTTGAATGCTCGTCTTGTACCTACATCGGTTATGCCGGTAATATGTAGGTGAAGAAGTTGCAATTTCGTTCTCAGAAGAAAAGTTGAGATTCATATTTCTATATGACCTTTTACGTAGTAGATGTTTATTTCATTTCATTTATTATTTCTTTGATGAATGAAATGAAATTTTACAAAATAATTTATGATGTTTTGAAGCACAAGTATTATTGATATTTGATATTAATTAAAAAAAATACACAAATACAATGAAGCACAAGTAGTCTTGGATAAACATGTAATCTTATTTCTTCAAATGCATCCTCTTATATAGACTGGTTTATCGAGTCCAAATCCAAATATCGGTAATTTCGTATCACTAATTATCACTTTATGTGTGAAATATATTTGATAGTATATTATAATAAGGATAGTTTAATATCCCTATATAATATAATATACTATATAAGTATAGTGTATACAGTATTAATACACAATACACTTAGTTGTGTGTGTGCTCGCAAAAATATGATATTCGCACGCACTGCCAAATCCTACATAATTCCTGTCTGTGTTGACGTGGTTTACCGTTATGCACCTTCTTGAGAGTGTTTTTGCAATTTGACAATTCTCATGGGGGGCGCAAAAAACGGATTTTAATTCAAAGTGCAGCAAATAGTTTCAAGTCTGCCCGGCATTTTGTCCATAGGTGTTCGGCGTGTCCAACAGATTTTAGCGGCTCTAAACTCTTGAAATACAAACAAATTAAGTGTAAGCCAATGCTGTCGCCATTCAATATTGAGAACCGAAAAATCATTTATTCGGATGAAAAGAAGTTCAATTTGGATGGTCCAGATGGATTTACTTATCAATGAATAAAAAATTCAAATCACATTTAAGAGCTTATAATTTTCATTATTTTAAAACAGTTTAAAAGATAATTCTCACTTTATATTCAGAAGTAAAAATCCTTTTTTAATTAAAATCGCTAATTGAAGAACAATATACACACATTTATTCCTTATTGCAAAATTATATACAATACTTCATCAACGATGATCTTACAATAATTCTATAATCTAATTAAAATGAAGAGAGCTAGTAATTTATATAGAAATCTTATTCTATAATATGTATATATAAAATGCTATAAGAGCACGCGTTAGATTGTTGTTTTACCTTGCAGCATCTGCCGCATATTCTTATATTGTTTTATAAATGCTAAATGGATTAGTTTTTAGTATACTCTATGTTATATTTGTGATTTTCCAAAGAAAATGTCAACTGTTTATTGTATAATGTATGTTTATTGTATAATCAACATTTATTGATGGGTAATATATATGTTTAATTTATAATGTCATTTGAAAATTATGGGATTATTATACATTTGCTTGGATGATTAAAATGGCTAGATGAAACAAGGTGTTTGAAGTGAATTAACAATATAATCACCATATATGGTTATTGACTAAAAAAAGAAGATGACTAAGAAGAATATATTTATGTATAGTTATCGAACAATTGTAAGTCCAGATATGTTGTCTGTCTTTTTAAAGTTCTCTGAAGGAATATGTTGCGGGGTGCCAATAGGGAAATAGCTTGGGGTGAGTGGCGATGTATTGCTTATGGCTGTAATTGGGCGAGAGTTTCGATAGGCTTTGATTTTCGTGAGAATGTTGTTGAATTGCAGGGGATAGATGATGGTTGCTCTGCATCCGCATTGATGAATTGAATTTAAAACACCAGCAACATGGCACAATTGCGTTAGAAACTGCATCATTGAACAATTGGATCCATTATCGAGCACATATACGTTCTGTTTGTCTAGTGCCCCAATTGAACAACATCTCAACAATGACGGGAGCCCCTTTCTTCTAATTGTAAGTACAGGTAGACTCCCGCAAGCTTCTAATATTACATTCTAAATTTTATTCTCAAAAAATATTGCTTTGACAAGAGTAATATGCCATAGCCTCATCGAAGACGCCCAATCGGCACTTAAGGGGTTACATGGGTTTCAGAGGCCAAAAAAAAGCAATTTTTCGATTTTTTTCATACTACAGAAGTGATTTTATTCAGTTTTTTTGTATATTATTAAATAACTTTTGAACAACATTTTAAAAATATTTGATGAGCAAATATGATAAATTGACTTGATGGCAGTCGATTTTCGGAGGTGCCTTGACAAAAATGTTGTTTGCGGTAGTCAAAATTACTTGCGACTGCTTCATCTGAAAAAAAAATTAATATTTCTTTTAGTATTAGAGAAAAACTAGTCTCTGAACGAAGTATTTAAAAAAAAAAATTAAAATGAAAATTTTTGGCAGTGGTTTGAAGGAAAATGTCACTTTTTGGGTAAACATTTTGGTATTCGTTACGTTGTCATTTTTTGTAGTCGAAGGTAAAAAATCCTTCGTTCAGGAAATACAAAATGATATTTTAAAGAAGTGTTTAAAATTTGGGCGAGATCAACCGATTAAGTTCCGAGAAATTTTGACTACCGATTTCGAAAAGTGTGTTTCGAGAAAAACGCGTTTAAAGTTTGTGTAACTTTTCAACTTACATAGAATCGTCGAGCATAAAGCAACTGTACTGCTTCACTTATGATGTCTAGGGGATCTTTTTGCTGCTGTCTGAGATAAATTCGGCATTGGCATTTTTGTCGGCCATCAGTATGCGTTGTGCATCTTCTTTGCACGCATATTTGTGGCAGTACCGACCAATTTTAATGTCCATACCATGCATCAACATTAATAAACCGGAAATACAAGAAGAAAGTCGATTATGCAATACTGTAACGTGGCACGAAATCCTTCTTTTTGTGGTTTCAGCTTCTTTGCTGATGTAGAGGAAAAAGAAGTATCATCCTTCTCTAGTGTTTTAGGATTGTAGGATTGCTTCCTTTTTTTCGGCCTATATTTTCGAAAGTCACTTTTTTATCACTTTGGGTGATTTTACATTTTATCATATTGCAAAAAATAATTCTGTACAAGCTCAAGCTTTCAGAACTATAACATCAAAAATACCTCGTGGCTTGGCTACTAACACTGTAACTTAACTCATTTTAGATCAAGCTAATTGGAAAGGTACTTATTTAGTTCTAAATTAGTATTATCTTGGACGTCAATTATGTGTGCCAAATTTTAGATCGATTTGATATAAGGGACTAGGTTGAAAAGGAGGAATTGAAAGCGCAACTCGGCAGCAAGGAGCTCAACAAATTATGTTTTGAGCACCAATCAACAAAGCAGTTTATCGCGAAATGGTTAAAAGCTTTTCTGATTGCATGTGCACAAAAACAGTACTAGCTAACCCTCATTTGCACATCAATGTGCAAATGAGAATTGATAATTTGCTCGAAAAGTTTGACGAAAATAATGAAATGTTGTTTCGTCAATTCAAAATTGTACTGCCTGATAATGAATATTTAAAGACTGAATTATTAAATTTAAAAGAACTAAATGCTGAAATTTTAAATAAATTGCGCCCAAAAATTAATGTAGCTGTGATAAAAAAATTGAGTCGTTAAAAATAGATAGCACACAAATTAAAACGGCAATAGCGACCGTTAAGAAAACTGTCGAAAAGTGAAGTGTTTTATCTATTTCAACGCCATCGAAGAGCGCAGCATCTTCTTCTTATTCATCTATTGTGAAGTCGAATCCTGTAGTTCTGATTAAACCTAAAGATAGTACCAAGTCATCTGCGAACACAAAATCTGCGTTGTCCAATAATATAGATCCTATTGATACGGAAATACAAAATGTGCGAGAATCATCATTTGGAGGAGTAATAATTGAATGCGCTTCATCTGAGGCTGTTGAAAAATTAAAGAATGACGCAATTTCAAAACTTGGTAATGATTATAATGTGACAGTCCCAACAAAAAGACTTCCAAAAGTTAAAATATTTAATATTTCGGCATCTTACCTCCCAGAAGTGGCTATAACCATGATACGGAAACAAAACGTAAACATTTTCTCTCCTTCTTCAATCCTGAAAGTTCTCAGTTGCTTTAAAACTAAAAATTCAAATGGGATGAAGATTGAGATTGACAGTATTGCTTTCTCCGTTGTTATAACTGCTCTGGATACCATCTCTCGTCTAAAAACTGTACAGCAAAAAAAAAATGCGGTGGTAAACATCTGGTAAACAATTGCCAGTCCAACGAACTTTCCTTTCCTTTTACAGCAAACTTGCATAAGAAAGTCTTCATCTACAACTCAACACTTATCATTCTGCATGGGACCCGAATTGTGCGAAAGCGGAACAGAAGCGAAAGCGAATTAATTACGCTACCGATTAGCAATTCGCTAACATGACCGGCTCTGATAAACCTACTACCATGATGGATGCTTCTGTGATAACAAGAAAAAAATGTAAAACCGGTAATTTGTAATCTATTGTCATCTATTTTATTTTTTTATTATCAAAATGTTTGTGGTTTGAGATCGAAAACCAAGGATTTTTATCTGTCAAGCTTTTCACTGTGTATAGGTGTGACAGGTCGACACTTAATACCTGTAGAGAAAGGGGGGGGGGGTGTTTTATTAGCCATACGATCCGAGTTTTTTAGTCACATCAACTTATTAATTACTGATACTGTATTTGTTGTAGGGGATTTTAATTTGCCTTTAGTCAAATGGACGGCCGATTGCAATAACAGTAACATGTTGTTGCTTGCAGAGTTTAGAACGGGTTTTGAGACAATCATGCTCTTTACACTTTTGAGTCAAGATCTGTGTCAACTGAATAGCATTGTGAATTTTCAGTATCCACTTTAAGATTGGGTGTTTTGTAGCAACTCTGATGATGTAACAGTTGAAAGATGTGATATTCCGTTGAGTAGAGTGGATGTTTATCACGTTCCGATTGAAGTAATATTCGAACATAGCGTGAGTAATGTCAATTTTCAATGCTCTCCAGTGATGACAACTTTTACCAATCATCCAATTGGCAGGAGATGTATAATTGTTCTGATGTTTGCGGTGCCGTTGATGTTTTTTA
>JANSTU010030099.1:0-12154 GCA_027564075.1 Bolitophila hybrida
TGGTAAGGTTATGGCGTCTGTATTTTGGGATGCGCACGGAATTTTGTTCATCGACTATCTTGAGAAAGGAAGAAAAAGTCATTCTTATCATACATTTAATAAAAATTAATAAAAAAAACTAAAGAAATAACGCATAGTCAAAATAATAATAAATAATTAACAATTCATAAAAATAATAATAATCCAGAGCTATGATATTTCCAATACCACTACTTCACCACATTCGAAACCAATAACTTATCAGCAAAACTGCAAATTGATACTCTCACAAACACACACACACACACATTATTTAATCGTGCCACGCTCACCATTTCGTTAGCGTACCACGAGCTCACTCAATAACTCGCGATCAAGTCGTAAAATTAATAAGCCCCATTAAAACCGAATTTACGACCGTTCGATAATTAACATGTCACAAATGTGCGCGAACTCAATTAACTAAATTTGCGTGTATATATATATATATATATATATATAAATGTCGCATCAATATTAAACGCGAGCTCGATGAATTTAATTAAATTACCGCGAGTGTGTGTGCGCGCACTCGCCGCGCATAAACAGGAATTTGATCAGGCATTCGACACCTGTAATTAACACTGCGCGAGTGTGTATATCTAAATCTATATAAATGTGACCGGCAAAGGTATGCAAATGCTAAATGCTGCGCGTGTAGCGTACCAACAGACAAATCACCAATATATAAAATCATCGATTCGAATGCAAATGGGCGCCGAGAGATCGCTCGCTCATAAACTAATCGACGAGCGAAGCGTGAATTTAGATGATCGCATTAGTCGCAATGATTTTGCGCACAGAATAAGTTATGTTATTTTATTGCAATCTAGATAAAGTTGTGAGATTTGTTGTTAGGTAAATAACATTATTATCCAATCATGTTTTACAATTTTAGAATAAAAAAATTTATAAAAATAATGTGAAAATATTTAATATTTAATATAATTATATTATTTATCATGGTAACATAAAAAATACAAACGTATTTCAGTTTTACTTTCTTTTTTTAATATGATCTTGCCATTTAAGCTTTGAGTGTAAGTTCCTATCTAGGTACATAGTGGCGTATAAGTTTAAACTAATCTGGTAATTGATCGTAATTAGATTTTGTGTATATTTCTATTTATTAAAATGGTATGTTAATTAGTTAATTAATGGCTGTTGTAGAGAGGGGTCGAAAATCTGAAACATCGTCTACATCGAATATTCTTTTTAGAATGATGGGGTGAGAAGAAATTCCTCTATCCCGATTCCAAAACTTGTTTATGGGTAGTAAGGTTATTTATTTGTTGTTATTTAAATATTTTTTTTATTGCAAAATTTTAAAATTGTCAATGGCTCATTTCTTCATAAAAATCAATGAATTTTTCTCAGATAATTTTAAAATGTTACTTTATTATAGAATAATTATAGAAATAAAAATATAATAACGCATCTTCAATAAAAAATTATCGTATCGAATTAACCTTTCCAACCTTAAAAATAAAGTATTCCCTACAAAATACTTGAACTATAGGATGTAAAAAATATCGGCTGAATTGCACTTTAATGAGCTATTATGTTTGTGCAAAATTTCAGAAAATCAGTCAATTAGTTTTTCAGTAATCGTGTGCAAAGTCTTTGAAAATTATGTTTTTAGGGAGAACGCTTTAAAGTTTTGCATAGTAGATAATGCGAAATAAAATACTATAATTATTTTATACTCACACTGAATCATCTATATCAGGTCCATAAAACAAATCGCTTTTATCTATATGGTCGAGATAATCCTTTTGACCTTGTCTACGCAATTGACATTCATTTTCGACTTGCTGTTTATGTGAACAAGCTCGAGCTTTGCGTGAGCATGTTTTTCTTAGAGTTAAAAGCCACAGAACTTCCTATGGGCAAATAGAGCCAATGATTAGAAATGTTTTAACCGCTTTTCTAGCTTTTTTGAATGATTAGAAATCTTTTAACCGCTTTTCTAGCTTTTTTGATTTTACAACATCGCGAGAAGCGTTCCGACGAAACGTAAGGTCCAGCTTTATATCATGAGTTTTTGTTTATGACATGTGTAGCGCGAATTGGAGACAGATATGTCCTAAAGTGTAATAACTCATAATTAGATGTTTGCATAGTCGGCCGTGGCTGGACCCAATATTTAAAATTTAGGTATTTAGATATAGTTTTGTCATATAATATTACATTTTACCTTTACCATAAAATCACTTGTTGGCTGGGATAGCTTCATTATGTCTGATGCCAATGGAGAATACGGATTAATTACAATTACTAATCTAAATATGAACTTGTCCCACTTTGTATTGTAATAAGTAAGACTTGATTTTCCTAAGCTCAACGTCTCCATTAGGTGTGGACAGACAACAGTCCATGTATTCCTTCGATGCATAGATGCTTTATGTCAAAACCTCGGACCAGTAAATTGGGGTACAGGATGAGAGGAGATTCTTTTTACACTTACTTCCAATTATTACATCCTCTATATTTGGCAGGATGACAACCAGGACCGTTTTACATTTTCAATTGTGTTCTCTGTAAAGAGTCAACCTTTTTTTAAAACGCTTACAAGCACAATTCACAGATTATAAGTTAAACTTATTTAATATAAACTATTTAAACTATTTTAATATAATTTATTTTGTAAGCACTCGTTCAAATGTATGCAAAAAGTGCCACAATCAATTAAAACTACACGTATTGTTTAAATTGTCACATTTTCCATATGTAAGCGCACGATTTAACACTTACTCAGAAAACAACTGTTGTTAAAAATGTCAACCATGCGTGTGTATCGCAGGACATACATAATTGTCCTGTCGTTATATTTCAAAATGTATAACAGATAATATTACACAAAAAGGCGTTTATTATGCAGAGCACACAGTCGAATGCATTTCATCGAAACATGTGTAAATGTCGCACTAGCGCAAACAAGCAATAAGTTATGCTCGTCGCGAGCATATATCATTTTTGAGGTGTATACATAACATACGTATACTAGCTGTATGTGTGCGTGTCTACATAAACATTTATACAATGCTCGAATAAATGAAAAGAAATTTTAAAAAACCAAATACGTCAAAACATTTAACCTACACATATGTACTTTTTTTTATATATTATTGTATATGTGTGTGTCCAGGTGCGCGTCTGGGAGTTCGAACAAAAAAGGAATTATTCAGGAAAAGTTACCGCGTGCTCGGCGACCGACGATCGACGATGCTGAACAATTGCACATAAATTGTAATTGGACTTTTGATGCGAATGCGAGTGTAAAGTTATGTAGATCAACATTATGGTGTTTTTATCGCTCCCAATCGAAAACAACGATTAATTATAAAACAAATTTCTCCATTGTTTTTTTTTATTTAATGTGTATTTTGTATTTTGCGCAGCGTATATGATTGATGCTCTTTTAATTATCAGTTATATGATAATAATTCGGTGTGTACATCGTACATGAAGAATTTCCGGCACGAATTTTTATAAAAATGCAAATTAAAAAAAATCTAATATCATAATATAACTGACCCGATTCCTATTATACATATATATGTAAATCTCACCTGCAGAGAATTTATGCTCCCGCCATTTTGAATCAAACGCGCGCAAGCATATAGCCTGATGCACCAACTTTTATATGCGCTGCTCGGCACCAACGGATGCACTTCATCACGCGCAATTGTGTAATTTGTGTATGTGCAGTGTGCACGCGCTCTCACTCTATCCTCATTATTTATATATATTTATATACCTTTATATAATTTATGTACCTGGTCCGATATGTACCTCATGATTAAATATGGAAAACATATAATATGTATTATATGGATTTTGCGCCCATTATGTGGGCATGCATGTTGGCGGTACAACCGGCAGCGGAGTCAACGCAAATATTTGTGTTCGCCAGTGTTGTTTGTATTTAATTTTAGGCTTTCTTGATGCTTTTATGTTTTCGGAGTCCGGATAACGATTCGTGAATTATGAGCGGAATATTTGGAAGTCGCGTGCATATGTGCTTCTTCTTGAATTTTAAGAAGCAGGATAATGGTTTATAATAACAGTAGCGTGCCTCGTGATATGCTTTTGCTGATTATGACTACGCTATTCGTTCTTGTATATACACTTGGAATCTTTCGAGATATAACACTATCGTCGCCAAAAAATAAATATATCTAGAGACTATAATGATTATACATTTTTATACAAATAGTATCTTGTTTTCAAAATGATTTTTATTCTTAAAACTGGTAGTAAAGTAAGTAGTAAAAAAAGTCTAACCAAATATTTATCATTATATTTTTTATCTTTTGATAAGATTACAGATCTGATTTTTTTTATTAGGATTTTTCTTGCAGATTTAATCTACATTAATATAGTCATTGTGGCATTTAACCAAATAAGAAAGTTCAGTTCGATTCCATGCACGTTTAGTCGAGAACACGCTTTTTGGAACTTTTTCATATCTAAAAAAAGCGATATTTTATATTTAAAAAGAAATAAAAATACGAAATTTAGTGACTTTAAGGGAATATGGAAAAGTTACAATTTTTTTTTTAGTTATGAAAATATTTGCTATATTTCGTAAAAGTATGAACATTTGTAAAAAAAAAAATGGAATTAAACGTAGCAAATGAATTTATGCAAGACAAGTACAAAGTGCATGACTTACATCCCAACCTTCCTGGACTTGCACTATACCCAAGTCACCAAGCCTTCGGATGTCATTATATAACAGAACACATTATGACACATTCACACAACACATGTACCCAGTCCTCTCTGGCAACGGTTGATTTCAGTTCTACCATACTGATACCAAATCGTACTATACCATTCTAATGCACCATACATCATAGACTGGACATATAGTCCCCGGAATATCTTTATAACCGGCGCCCCATTCAGTCCCCACTCCTTCCGCAACACACGCCTCAAAGTCCCAACGACATTTAAAATTTCCCTATAACGTTATAAATCGGTTGTACAATGATACCAAGTAGTCTGGAATTGCCTTCCAGACCCCTCAGGCTATTTAACCATTCACACCATCTACGCCAGGCACTTTCCGTGAACCACACTAATACACCGCTGATTTCTTGGTCTTGGTTTTTGGTCTTCTGGAACCGCTTCTGAGAAGAACTCATTCATTAATATATTCACACTCTGTTCATAATTATCTGTCCATACATTATCAACTTTCATACTACAAATTTATGTGACGCGCCTGCGCCCCCTACAAAACTTGTATACAGCTTCCCATGGGTTTTCCCGACTAAGATTTGCAAGCTCCCCATTCATTCCGTTCCGTCGATCCCTTTGGAAGGACTTCCTCAAACGTCTCACTTTCGTTCTTATGACCCTCAATTCGGGAGTGAACCATAAAACATGGTTTACTCTTCTAACTAATTTGAGTCTACGACTGTTGACTGCCGAAAGCCAACAGATGATACGTCCTATCTTTTCATCTACGCTCCACAGACGGAAGTGGTCAGCTTTCTCACAGTCGAGTTTTGTAATTGTGTATATTCACACATTTTAGTTTTAAGTTACAATATATAGAAATTGTTAGAAACACCCTGTAAGTTATGTGCGTTAAAAGAGCTAGCGGTCCTAAAATTTTAGAGAACGCACCGGGGAGACATGCACATTGCACACACCTAAACATATTGTCGCGTGCCTAGAAAACACAAACACACGCATATCGATCAACGCACATATAGAGTGCCTAGAAGACACACCCACCCATATACCGATCAAGGCACAACGCATATAGCGCACCCGAGGAGATACACACACACATCCATGTATTAATCGACGCATAATACACCCGAATTAGCATCGAATCACATAGTCCCACGCAACATCATCTAGCTCACATGCATAAATTGACGAATGATCGTCAGTGAGCTAATATAGAAAAGTAATACAAACACTGAAAAGCTCACACACAAAAGAACGACGAACGACGAAGAAAGCGAAGAAATTATAGAGTTGCCGGACACTTTTTGTTTTGCCGTCGTATAAGGACAAAGTCATTGGCAACTTCAAAAGTTGTAAAATAATTAATTTCATAGTGCCCTTGAGAGAAAGGGTTTTTGATTTCCGCAGAGTATTCTGTCTGTGCGGTATAAAAAGATTTGGAATTCGCCATATCGATCTCCCGATCGACACCTACAAAAATTGAATACCACTGTTGGAGAAGTACACAGTGTAGTGCTTGAGCGTTAGCTATTTAGTTAGTTTTAAGATATTATCAAATAAAAAAATAATATAGGTGGCCTAATATATACTGCATTTGTTTATTAATGTAAAATTATCAATAGATTAATGATCAATGAGAATGATCGCCGTGGCCATCCCACACCAGAAATGGTTGGGCCAGTTACACACTTGAGTCTGCCAAGTATTTCTCCCAGTGATCATGCCTAGCCCTATCTACAACAGAATATCTATTTTTTATCCGGATCGCATTACTCGTTCAACATTCAGGTAGGATCGCCCATTCAAACTCATACATATCACATCTCGGGCTGACTACAGTTCTATGTCACTCTCACCTCACGCTCTACTAAATGTATACAATTCAGAGGGCAGGTTGATAAATCCTGCGATCCATGCTTCTAGTGGAAGGGGGAGAGAACATAAGGTTCTTGAACTAGAGCTATCTTAACATTCATTACATTCAAAACTTCGGTGCCCCAGGTCATATCACATGAAGTACGACAACACATTTTCCATCACCCTTATCCTGTGACGCGTCCTTTCGTTGCTCCTTTGCAAGTTGATCCGGGATCTCCAGCACCAGGTTGCCCGTCGGTCCGGGTGTAGCACCTCTGCTGACGATGTATACTGACGCTCCATAAGCATCTCGCGACATCAGGCCTTTCATGTTCTTCCGGATGATCTCCTCCATGACCTCTAAGATCGGCAGCTCTGATGGTACGTCCAGTACAATCACTCGCGGCTTGGGCTCCTTCGTCTTCTCCAATGTGAGGCCTGCGGTTTTAATCTTTGCATCACCGAGCTTCGCGCAAAGGCTCTATTGATGTTTTCTGAATATGGCATTCAAGTCTTTACTATGATGATGATTTCCAGGTAAATTCACATTAAAAATGTGTTAAAGTTGTGTGTATTATTTAGACATTTAGAGATCAATTTTATATGTTTGTAACTATATCATGGAAATCAAGTAAGTTGTTGTGAAATTGGATATTACTGCGTGGAAATATTATTTCAAAATAGTAATTCGGTTCTTTGAAAGTGATGAGTTCCCACTCAACTCTAGTAACCTCTTTTGAAGACCTAAAGCCTTAAAAATGTGCAATTTGCAACTTAAACTTCGACACATAATTTATGATTTACAAATCGATGTTTTATAATCTGATTTATGATATTACTTTCACTACATTTCATTCTCGACTAAAAGAGTTTATTTGGAAAATATTTACCAGTGCTCACATTTAACTGCAAAATTGAATAAACAAATTCCAACTTTCGAATTATTTTGAATAATTTTGTTCATCAGTATCATCAAAATAAATACAAACATCCAAACCGATTATACTTGATATTCTCCGTGCGTGTCTACATATAAATAATCCAATTATCGCTGTCGATAGAAAAAGATGTTACAATGAGCACAAACAAAAGCACTGTCGAATCGACCATCACAGAAATAATACCATAAAAAAAACCAATCATTCTTCTTCAAAAACACTTAGTTTTGATAGATGCGTCCGGTGAGCCAACAAAGCGCTCCAAAATCTATTCGCGTTTATGATTATATAATAGACTAAACGGCTAAATGCTTGACGCATTATTACCGAAAGATATTGAAATGTGAAATGTATAACTCGTGATTTCAATAACGCACGCACAAAAGACGCAATCATTAAATTATTTAATGGTTTTGTGCGCGTTGCGCGTATATGCGCGCGCACGCACAAGATCGATTGCGCTATAAAGCAGTGCGTGAGCGCCAAACGACGATGGACTATAGTTTAATTCATAATTATGGCCAGATAAACGATTCCATGAATTGATCCAGCACGCAAGAGGGAAGTTTTTTGTATATAGACAAATATTGTAATTGTGCGACGCTCCAATTGGGAAAAATCTCATAGCACTTATAAACTCTTTTTTCGGTGGAAGGTCAAGGAACTTATTTTGTATCAATTTATGTATAAAAACACAATTTCTTATAATAATTTTTTACGATACTTCTGAGACCAACAAATCAAATTAGACTATACATTTTTATTATTTACGTTCTTGATATGGATGTTTAAAATATTTTACAATGTTTCATTAAACATAAATCGTTTTTTTTTGCATTTTGTACAATCTAAAATCGTATGCGCTTTATAGTTTTTTGTATCGCATTACATGGCCACTTAAACGATGGGTTGATCATCAAATTGTCGTCAGAAATTTATATCGGGATGCTTGCGTCCTGCGTTTAATGGCTCTTTGCGGGATTTGTGTTGGCGTTGCGTACAACTTATTATATGGGCGCTTGATTTTATGCCCGCACACTGCGGGAAATGCGCACGCTTGTGGTCGTTAAGCGTCGATAATTAAAAAAAGAGAAGAAGAATCCATCGGTGCTCGCACAGCGATGACAAGTTTATTGAGGCAGATTTTATGTTAATATTGGATGGCAACATTGTTGCATACATCGCATACATGAGAGTGGTACAACGTGTGCGGAGTTCAGATATTTTCTTGGGATTCATGTATTGTATCTGACAACATTCATATTCTTATGTTATGTTATAATTTGAGTTAGGACTAAGTAGTATTGGAGATTTTATTGTTTATACAAATAAAGGTTTGCTGACAACTTGCTGACAATATATATATATATATACCTTTTTTAATAAAAATTTCCCAAAATAAATTTTTAAAAAATATTTTGAAGAGCAATTACTTCAAATTTAAAAGTTGTATGTAAATAATTTTATTGTCTATAAAATTGGTTATTCAATAACCTACAAAATAAGTCCTATCTCTTTGTCCTGGGAGAAATACTGACAAAGTTAAAAATAATTACGCGGTCTGATAGATGCGTATCCAGGTGAATGCATTCATTCATACAGAGAATTGGCAGAAGAAATTAACCAAGTAAATGATGAAATGAGAGTTCCCTTTTTACTTTCAAATCTGTGTTCTTTGGTGTACGAAAAGTTGAGAACTTTGTTGCAGCCAAAGAAACCCACATATTTCCAATTAGAGGAGATCTAGTTAGTATTGGAGAAGTACTATAGTCCGAATTCTCACACACTTGCAGAACGTTTGAAGTTTTTAAAAGCGAGGCAACAATCGGATGAATCAATTAATGAATTTGCTGTCCGCATCAAAAGCTTGTCAGAACGGTTCAAATTTGGAGGATACATCCCAGCTGATCTGTACACAACATCTTCCGGTGACTTACGTAATAAAGCACTGGAGGATGCCTTTTTGGATAAGTTGAATATGGGAGTTTCCGAAGCCAAGATCCAACAGTCGTTATTGAGTAAAAAGGACCTCACATTTTAAAATTAGCCACAAACTTTGAATTGTCCAGACGTGAACAAGAGGCCATATTCCAATCCTCACACGTAAATGCCATGCCATGATCCTCTGCAACCAACTCTGGTTGTAACAGTAATCACCACAGGGTGCTATTTTAAATCGTTATATGGTCGTCGTTGGTTGGATGCTATAAACCCGTCTTTGGCGTCAACAAATAATACCTGATAAATTAAACCACAATAAAATAAAAACAAACAGGTAATTCAAATAATAATATTTTAAAACATCAACCTGAAGTAAATGAAATTATTTCAATAACTAAGTCTAAGTTTTCAAATATTTTTTTCAAACGATGCTGGACATTGCATCACATGATAATAAGCCGAGCTTCAAATAAAATATTGTAGACCAATATTCCATAAAGCTTAAATAAAGAGTAGATCGGCAAATTCTTGAAAATGTTATTACTCCAATTGACTTCAGTGAATGTAAATTGCAATTATTTCTGCGTTCTAGATTTAACTGGAGCTTATCAATTACTTATTGCTCACAATAAATACACACAAAGGGTTGTTTCTGTTCAATCGACTGGCATTTGGTGGTCGCCAGCACCGTCCATTTTTTAAAAAGTTATGGATCAGATTTTATTAGTGTCTTTGCTTACTTAGATTATATCTTGATCGCTGGAACATCGGTAATAGAATATCAGGGAAATTTATATTCATTCTTGAGTCATCTGCACGACCTAGTTAAATTTAATATTGAAAAATTGCAAATTTCTCCAGTCCTCAGTCGAATATTTAGGTCACATTCTGTCAAGCAATAAAGTCGAGCGTAATCCAAAGAAAATTAGAGCAATATTAGCTGCCCCAAATCCCCAAAATATTTTACAATTACAGTCATATTTGGGTATAATTAAATATTATCGGATGTTCATACCAAAATTGTCTAGTCATTTACATGAGTTGTATCATCTTGGTAAGACAATTCATAATGTCTTGGTATTATATGATCCAAAAATCCTATAATAAATACAACCGATGCTAGTTCGTATGGAGTAGGTGATTAATGGTGAAGTAAATCAAAATTTCATAACTACATTAATGGCAAGTCATTCACTATAGTAAGTAATCATCAAACTTTGAAGCAAATGTTTGATCCGTCTAGAAAAAAATCTGCAGTAGCGTTGGTCTGTCATTCTGGGCATGTATGATTACAAAATCATTCATAGAGCTGGAACATGCAGCATGCATGGTTTCTTTTCTACGGCGATCGAGTAGTCATTCCACGAAAATTACAAAATAAAGTCTTGAGAACATTACACCGGAAACCTACAAAGTAAAGTGTAAAAATGTTATGCTCACCGAAAAAAATGCACACCAAAAATAAAATTAAATCACACAGAAAAAAAAAATCTTACCAATAAAGCAAAAAAATATGACAGAAAATGCAAAAAATCATAATGAATAATTCAAAAATACACAGTAAATGTTATAAAAACGAACACCATGCTCCATATGAATATCTTTGTAGGGTACTATTTCACGACCCACTATCCGCCATTCCCAAAAGTTGTTTTTCCTTAGCGTAATTCAAAAGGTTATGGCCATGGGGTACTATTCCACGACCCTCTATCCGCAATTCCGAAGGGATGTTTTCCCTAAGCGTGATTCAAAAGGTGTTTTCAACGAACTTGGAGTTCAATTTTGGAACTTTTACAGTACACATTTAAATTAATTGGTAAGAATTTTTTAATTGATACCTGTGCAGAAATAAATTTGGCGGAGGGCGATTTTAATTATTTTTAAATGCAAAAAAAATTATTCATTCCTGGCAAAATTAAATTTTACAGAGGAAGATTTTGATTAATTTTGATTGCAAAATTAAATTAGGCTGTGTGCGCTAAATTCGTAGTAAATGGACAAGGCGAATTATCCAATTGAACTAGATTTCTTTCACTTTGCAGCAAAAACGATGCTCATTTTAGTAGATTCGTACAGCAAATATATAGAAGTAAAAATAAATTCAAAAAGTAATGCTCAGAATATAATCAAAGTGTTACTTGATTTTTTTTCTATTTTTGGTTCTCCATTTGGATCATATGAGTTTAATTTGTCAAGATAACTGTATAAAATTACTTCATTCCCGGCCATATCATCCCCAGTCTAATGGTATTGATGAAAGAGCTGTGCAAACAGTAAAACGGTCATTAAAAAAATACCATACTGGAAAAAACAATAAAATGTCTTTGGGAGAAAAAGTAAAAAAAATTTTTTTCATTACAGGAATACACAATCAACAACCACAAACGAAACCTCAAATGAGCTATTGTTTAAATATAAAAAAACTGTCTTGGATGCATTAAACCCACAAAACATGAATTCCAAAGAGTCTAAATTCACCAGGTTACAGAAAGAGTCTAAACCACATACAATGAAATCAACCAGTTTACATGAAGAGTCAACATCACATAAAATGAATTCAAAGGGATTAAATCAAGGACAAAAACAAAAGGCAGAGTCACATTCAAATAACAGTAATATTTTTTTTTTTTTTTTTTTGACGTCAACGACATAAGTCAACTGACCATTTATTCATGAAAAAAAAATGTTTA
>JANSTU010030110.1:0-12151 GCA_027564075.1 Bolitophila hybrida
ACGGGCGAAGTGCGCGGAACGTTGCTCGAACTGAAGACCCATTTTCATAAAACAGTTTAATGATTTGCACGTGCTGCCGGCCCGAAGTGTAAGGAAACATAATTATAGATGTTTCGATAGTTGTCCCTGGTCGGACTCTTTATCCAGCCTTGTTGTTATGCTTTATATTAATGATTTGGTGACACACTTTTTGTCAACTATATTGTAATAATGTTAACGTATATAGTCACTATTTGAGATGTGGATGTCGAACATAGTTGGAACGACTCCATCCTCATTTAGTGACGAGCTTTGTAATCCTTTATAAATAAACGGTATGGGTTTTCAAGTTGACGTCATAAAGAAAACAACAATCTAAAAATGGTTAGACTTTGTCCTGTACCGCAATTCAGTGACCATTTGGTCTGTTACGTTAAATTTCATAAATTCGAACGTGGCGTAGAATGTGGCGGTACTAAAATCCAATGGAAAATGACATAATAACTGTAACATTTGTCATTGTAAAATGTAAAAGTAATAATAATTACTATTATTATGATGAATACATTTTACCATTGAATTAATAAATGAACTGCTTGTACTGATTGACAGGGAATCATCCACTATGAGCTGCTTCCCTGTGACCAAACGCTCAATTCATACCTGTACTGCAACAAATGGACCGCTTGAAGGCAACACTCATGCAGAAAGAAGGGTCCCTCTTTGATCAACAGTGTCCGAATTGTCCGAATCTTTTGCATCCACCGTATAGTCCGGACTGTATTACCACCTGTTGCTGTCCATGGCGAACGAGCTTGGTAGTCGGAAGTTGGCGACAAAAAAGGCCTGTAAAAACTGGCTCTCCGAGTTTTTTGCCAATGGGGTAGCGAGCTTCTATAAGAGGGACAATATGAAGTTGGCATCTCGTTGGGAACTAGTCATCGAACAAAACGGCGACTTAAACATGGATGGGATTGTTAGAGATTGGGGGAAGACTTTATGATCAGCAGGTCGGTTTCGTATCGACTCAGCAGCGAATCGCATACATCAATTCGGTCAAAAAGGTTTTCACATATCGAGATTTATGCAAATGGTTCCAAACTGTTTATTGATGTTCAGTTCCTGGGCGATGGATCGAGTACACACAAGCGGGTTTACTGCGACTATTTTCATGATTTGGTCTTCAATAGCGAGAAGCATCTTCAACATCTTCCACATCTTTTACATCTTCCACATCTTCTACACCCGAAAGAAATCGTTGGACACTGTATCTGGACCATAAACATCACATTGTTTTGGCCGCATTAGTTGCATTTTTACCTTTGTCGTAGTAAAACTGTAAAATATGCCGATTTTTTTTTTGTTTCATTTTGCTGCGCAATAACTCAATGCTAACATAACCAAATACAATACTGTCAAAATATTAATTGAAGTACATGAAAACACCTTTCAAACAAGACATAGTATGACCCGATGCCATTAGCATTACCTAAGATATGAGCTTCCAATGACAGCAACGAAAATACCGAAGACTTTTTCCCCAACTTAATATAATGTATCAAACAAAACTAATGCATAACATGATTTATAATACATACAATATTCTGTTTATTAACCTTCGGTCACAGAATATATCTATGGATTACACTGGATGAGGAATTTTTGTTATTTGCGATGGTTCTAACAATTTCACAAAATCCATATAAAAGAGAGAATAAATTATTTGTAGTGGACAATAATAGCCATTTTTATTTATTATTTCATTTTGTTACTGGTGTAAAAACATATGTCTACTAGATTGGTGTAATTTCCATTTATAATAAATTTAATAATATCATTTTCTTTTTTATAATACCTACTATTTACTATTTATAAAATAAAATCAAAACAATTAGGTAAATATATAATATTGCCTAATCACAAGTATATTATACTCAGTTAGTATCGATAAGCTATTGAGACAATTGAGACAATTACATTGTACACACGAAAACGAAAAAGTATCAATTTCTTACGAGAATATGGCAACATTAATAGCATTGTGTATGCCATATTATATACAATACATAATCTTTACATAAAAAGAAAATATATCCATTGTAATCCTGAATCATATACAACAAAAACTAGATTCCATTTCAGAATCCATTATTATCGTGTTTATAGCTTTGCGTGTTATTCGCAAATACATTTTCTATCGATCTGTTGTGTTTTCTCGGCTAGTTTATTATTTAATAAAATGCAAATAAAAAAAATCGTATTCGGGTCTCACGTCCGCACTTTTTTTGTGTACATGATAAAAATATTTATTTTATCGCCGTAAAAACTTACCGACGCCGACGTTTGGATCAATATTATAGAAAGGCTGCACTTACCTGAAACAAAGAAAATAAAATAAAGTTAGATAAATGTTAGGTTCGAGGATTTCAATAAACTAAGGTCAATTTTGTTATTGATAGCCACTCGGGGGAGTATGCTCGTCGAATAGCGAATCTATGTTTCTTATTAGGGTTGGCCAGTGTGATTATTTTTTAGATACAATCAAACAAAAACTAAAAATAATACATTAGATACAAAAAACGCAACGCCGACAAATACGCCTAATAATATTTGGTAAAAAAAACCATCTACAAAAAAAGTAAAATTACACTCGCATGTTTATTTATTTATTAAGAAGAAGGAAATAACCTCTTGCTATTTGACTATAAAATTTAATATAATACAAAACCAAAAAGTGAATTCCAAACCCACTTCGAACTCTTCCCGATTTGTACAACCCTAATATGGATACAATGCAAACAAAAACCAAACCACTTCAAATTTGCTTTTTCAATAATACTCAAAGAAAAGCCTATATATTATACATATATAGCATATACACAAAAACGCCTACCAAGACAAATCTTGCATACAAAGTGACTTAATCCATGTCAGTCACACCTCAGAGCACACAAGACACGCAACATCCCTCGTCTAAGACAGCTATAGAATCCCAGACCGCAAATCATTCTCATTCGCTTTCAGTATTTTCGTTATTATGCACGCAGACACCGACAACGTCGACGTGATGTTTTCCGTAAACTCGCTAAGAGTTATATTCGTATATACGGTTTTTGTACGTTGCATTAGTTTCTTAAGTTGTAAGCAAAGATGTTGATACAGTTAGAATGAAAACTTAAATTGGATCCTATTTGGTGGAATTCGAGTATGTGATGTGTATCTATACATATTTCTATTTTATATATGTATTTTGTTATCTTCAGTCTACGGCTCATTGTTAAAAGCACCGGCGACGCCAAGCTACTCAGCCTCATGTCCGCAGGGGCACCAAATGTGTTTTCACGATTGAGCGCACATTATACAACCTGGGCCTATTTTAACAGAAAATGCATATTGACGAAGTTTCTGTTCGACAATGCTTTTTGAAACTTTCGACTGTATGTATACACCTCCAAACCAGTCCACTTCCAAAAGAAAATACTATAATATATAGTTATAGGTACTTACATACAAATGGGTGCTCAGGCTCATGTTTGAAGAGAAGCTATAACATTGGTTTGCAGTTTAATATAAATTATAGGTACTCTCGTATTATATATGTATTCTCGAAACTTTGGAAATCAATAAAGCACACTTGTTTGATGTAAAACCCCCATGGAAACTTTAATTGCAATTTGTGGTAGGCTTCACAACAGGTGTTCATTTTAGCTATATACATACAATACAATATATGCGTTTAGCCATCTTAATATATTCTAAATTAATGAAGTTATGTTTTTGTAAAGTTTCAAAGAATCTTGTGTAATTAAATAGCTATAACATGAAAATCAGGATATATAACCATTTTGCACAAAACACCCACAAATTTCTGGTAATGACTTTCTTGTATGGTGTAGGTGTGGCTTGTGAAAATGTTTTAGAACGCGGCAATGTTGTTGACTGGCTGCTTATATTTATAAATCGTCAAGAAGTTCACACATTATATTGCTAAATATTAAATTTTAATCTTCCTAATAGGTACAAATTAAAAAAAAAGTTCATTTGACGAGAAGCATTTTTAAATGTCTAAGATCGTTCAAATGCCTTTCAACAAGTGCATATAAAATTTATAAATAGCTAAAACTATGTAGGTATACTATCTAGAAAACACGCAGAGGTGGTTGCAATCCCAAAGCCAAACAAAAACTATATACTATAATCTTTAAATTCTAGGTAAATTCTTCGAAAATAACCATCTACTCTCAACTCTACCGACTCCCGGCACATGTGGACAATACAAACCAACTATTATCTAAACATTTTGGTTTCCTTAACTTCGGGAGACCCAAACTTGGTCGGCGTTTCCCAGGGTTCGGTGTCCGCCAAAACACTGAAACATTATATATATTAGATTCTTTAGTACCCATTGGGGACATAGGACACCATATGGTTATTCGTTAATAAAAAGTTTCGGTAGAACAGGTTATTAGCATTTTGCTGCAATCATTGCGTCATCGCAAATGCAGTCATCAGAAGACTCGGAAAAGCGTTTGTATGCTTAAAAAATGTAATAATGTAATAAAACGAAGATCCAGAGTATTTTTTTATATATGCCGTTTGGTCACACACACCAATTCAAATGGTAATTACCGTTAGTTATTCCGAACCAGCAATTGTCGTTCTGTGTATGAGAATTTCACGAAGAACTTATTTGTGCAGGTCAGCAAATTTTACATATATTAAAAAATAAAACTAGGTACAGTAAAGAAACTTTATTGTGACAATATGATTTGAAAATATCTATTTATGTAACTGGTAGAGTATCTACAAACTGGACAAATTCTTCGAAAATTCCGAAAGGAAGAAGTCCAAAAACGTCAAATCGCATGATCTCGGTGGCCAATTGACTTCGCTGCTTCGAGAGTTAATGTGCCCAGGAAACTTCTCTCCGCCATTGATACATTGGCTGTGTGGAATGTGGTTTCTTGTTGAAAACACATGTCGTCGGTATCCATAGCATCCAATTCTGGCCACAAGAAGAAGCACGGTATCGCTCACCATTCACCGTAACTGAATTGCCGGCAGCATTTTAGAAGAAAAATGGTCCAACGATTCCGCCAGCAAAAAGGCGCACCTAAGAGTGACTTTTTGTGGATGCATTGGCTCTAAACAATCGCCCTTGGTTTTTCATCAGCCCAAATCCAGCAATTCAGTATATTAACAAAGCCACTGAGATGGAAATGGGTCTCGTCGCTGAAGAAGATTATCTGGCAAAATTCCGCATCGGCGAACGTTTGGCACTTCAATAAGTCAGCAGGCTTCACTTCTTGAGTCAATTAAATTTTGTAGGCGTGAAGAGACAAATCTATCTTTGATACAAAGGTATTGCATTAGGTCTCCAAGATGGAGACTTTGCCATATCTCTGACAGAAACCGTGGGCAAAGTCACAAGAAACAAAATCTGATTTTTTTAAATTGATGCCAATTCTTCCTTTATTGATATTTTTTTTTTTATGTATATTTTATTTTCCGTCACCAAATCATGTATTTTGTTGATATGGTTTTTACTGCATTACCGATACAATTTTTCGATACCATTTTTATAGTACGATTTCTGTTTCTCGTCAAAATAGGCTTCAGTTTCAGCGATTACTTCATCATTGGACTTATAATTTCTTTCCAGCAATCATTCTCTTGAGACATGAAACCAAAAAAACTCGCTGGGGGTTAAATCTGGAGAATATGGAGGGTGGGTAAGCAATTCGAAGCCCAATTCAATCAATTTTGCCATCGTTGTTTTTGGTCGACTGTAAGCTCACGCAGCACCCACTTTGCAAGCTCTGTGCAAATGTTCGTGTAAAATGATAAAAACTCTACCGTCTGATATCTTTACAATGTCAGCAGACAGAGCCTCACTGCGCTCTGCATCATTTGTGCTGGTACGACCACATTTAAATTCAGCAATCTAGCAATCTCCATGGAGCAGAGTTCGGATAATGTGTATCAAGCCATTGTTTGGTTTTTACAGTATTTTTTTCATCAAAAAGCAATGCCTTACTAATACTCGAAATTCACTTTTTTTCAATTTTTTTTCAAAAACAAAAGTAGCTTCACACAAAATGCTATAACTCACGAATCAATAGTCGGATTGCTGTCAAATTTATATATCATACGGACTTATTGAATGACCTAGTATAAGAATAAGTTTAATTTCCATAGACCATAGAATGTTTTGCCCCTTATTTTTGTTAGTTTAGTTTAATTTTTAAAACATTTTTCTTTAGAGGAAAGGGAAAAAACAGTTTTAAACCTAACTGATAGGTATATTTATTACCTTTAATTTAATAATAATAAATTCTACGTTACAAAACTATCGATAGAACATGATTTATCTACATTTATCTCTCCTTTAACTTACATAAAGTTGGTATGAGAGGGAGGTCCTCTTTCTAGGAGTGTGGGTCAAACTACCCTCTAAATGATTTTTTGTTCTATTCCAACTAAGTTCTAGTTCTAACTAAGAAAAATTTAAAGTTTATATCAATCTTTACAGAATCGGTATATCATCTTTCTTTACCCAATATAGTATTCACTGAAATGATATACAAAATATGAGCCCTATTAGTTCTGAGGATTTTGCACCCTACTTTGTACCCGATTTAAATCAGATAAATTTGATTATAAGTTAATATATTTCTTTTTAAGAATTACCGTTCATCCAATCGCATACTACTGCGACTTATGTCACTCCAAACTGACAGCGATCGAGGCCGTTGAAATAACCTAGAACCACGTCGTGATCCCGTTCCAGCAATTTCATCCAATGTGGCCGGTGGAAAGTTAACGCTGCGTCCGGCTGCTTTACCGCTGGCCGTCAGAGACGTTGGTGTCTCGTCTGACATGCCCAGTGCCGTGTAGCTAACTCGAAACTTGCTGCTCATTCTTGACGCTGATGTTCCTGGCATCACCGTCATACATAACTTTTACGCACACACACATAAACACTTCGAGTACCCTCTTTTACTCAATTTGATTTTGCTCGTAATTTCACTAAATCACTTTTGTGGTAAATTAAATACCACTATTCGCACTTAAATTCTATTTTATTGTCTTCCGTTTTCCAATGAGCCATTGCGAACGCACTTGATTATATTCCTAACATTTCTCTATATACATATTTATATAACATGTATTTGAATCTTGACGATAAGATGCTTTTCATTGTTCTGATACGACTGTGCGCCTGTCTAGAATAAATTCTGAATAAGACATATAAATCAACCAACTATATACACCACACGACTCCATCAACATCTATCATCATTACAGCATGTATACACTTTAAGAAATGGAATTTAATCGTGCGCATGATTCTCTATTTAAGCGAAAGCATATTGACACAGTTTTATGAACACACATTACTGAATTGATGTGTTCATATTTAAGACGCCAACAGGCGACCTTTATCTGTTATACTTGTGTATAATGTATAATTAATTGAAGAAGCTAACACGCTTGAGAAAATGAACTTGATTATTTGGAGACGCTTGAAAGTTACTTAATCATTTTACGAAGTTCTTGATTCATTTTAAAGCCGTATAAACCGAATATAAAGTGATAAACATGGAAAGGAAACCAAGTGACATTTACGACATGCGAGACTGACGTGTATACATTTTCCTGTCTAGCATTCCTTTGTAAAGTTCTTTTTTTTCAATGCACACGCTGCTGGCTGCTGCAAACTGAATTTTATAGAAACTTTTCTTTGACTGTTTTTTGAAAAGCGCAAATGATTATACAATCTCGCATGTCTTCGGGCCTTTATAGACTACACATATAGAAATAAAGTTCTTTAATCACATAGTGCGATACATTTTAGTATAAAAGCTTTCCGTTGGCATTACTTGGTGAAAGTACACATATACATTATACAAATTATACATGTATAATATACATATGTTATGTTTATACGAATAATGTTTGTATATGTCCTCCTACTCAACGTAAGCCAAGCATATATTTATGATGATATACTAAATCGGATCTTCTCAATGGGACAGATGGCATAAATGCGTATGGCATTAAGAGCTCAATATATTAATCTCTTAGTCAAGAGTCACAAGTGGCGGAGACGACACGCAACTTGATCATTTTGACTTTAGTAAGAAGAGATGTACACACACATCTGCTTAGAATTTAGAGAGTTTATTTTTTTAAGTTTAAAATGCATGTTTTTGTGCTATTAAATAGGTTTTTTTAACATGTTCTAGTGTGCTTTAAACTTTAAAGCTTGTATAAAAAATATAATTGAAAATAATAGGGTGTCAAAAAAGTCCTGCGGTATTTTTATTCAATTTTCAATTATTCATAAAATTGGTTACAATCATTTGATTTAAGTCAAATATGCACCGTTTTGTTCGATGACTAGTTTTCAACGAGATGCCAACTTTAAAATGCCTCTGTTGATCAAAGATGGCCTCTTCTGCGGCCTTCAACCGTCCAGTTGTTGGAAGTACTGATCCGAATTGAGCGTTTGGCAGCGTTTCAGCAGCGATTCGCATGCGTCGATACGGTCAAAGATGTTTTTCTGCGTCAATTCGTGTGGCACCCATACATCGAGGTTCTTTGTGAATTCAAGCTTCTTCAAATGGTTTATAACGGTTTGATGACTCATGTCCAGCTCTTGGCCGAATCAGCTGCTAGGATGAATACCTCAGCATATAAATAGGGACAAACTGCGGTGGCAGTCCTTTGAGACAACCTCAGTACATTGATATCGAAATATATATATAATTTTATAAGAGAAATGGTAATTATTAGTTTCTACATTTCAAAAATATTTTGTTTAATTTAACTTTTTCTTTATCTTTTTTTGTGATGTCCCTGTATAAATTATATATATAGGTTGTCAAATATGTCCTTTCCGCTTTTTTGCTTTATTCAATACTTCAAAATCAAAAGATTTACAGTGATCGGATTGAAATGTCTAGACGGCAACTCCATAATACCCCCCTTGTAGAACGCCCCCTTCTTATTTGCGAAGCACTCGGACAGCCACTTTTCACAAGTCTCTTTTGAGGCCAACTTTACACCACCAAGGGCGTTCTTCATGGATAGGAACATGTGGTAATCACTTGGCGCTATGTCCGGGCTATATGGTGGATGCGATAAAGCCTCCCATCCGAGCTCCCGTAGCTTCTGACGTGTCACCAAAGATGTGTGTGGTCTGACGTTGTCCTGGTGAAACATTACACCCTTCCTATTGGCCAATTCTGGACGCTTTTGGTCGATCGCCTGCTTCAAGCAGTAGATGGTAGAATTAAGCGTCCGGCCATATGGGAGCAGCTCAAATGGATCTATCTTTTTTGTATCCAGCCATCTGCAGATGGTTTAAAATGGTGACTGGTTTGGTGACTAAGGTCTTCCGCCGGCTGGCTTATCCATGTGGTGACGTTTTCACCGGCTCTGAATCGTCGAAACCATTCCTCCGCGGTTCGAAGTGATAGAGTAACATCCCCCAAAAAACCATTAATCTCACGGAACGTTTCTCTGGATTTGCCTTTAACGGTCTTCGTGTACACTCTCAGCTACGGCCGCTATATTTCCTTCAGAGCGTGCTGGACGTGGTCTATACGGTCAAATATTATCCAATAATGAATGCTGGTTCTCAAAATGGGTAATGGTGTTGCGAAAAGTACGCTCTCTCTCTCTTGTCAGATTGGTCACTCTTACAGTTGTGGTTCAGGAAATTTCTAAAAAAAACAATTATGTTACCTATTATACATTTATAAGAAAAAAATATTATACATTACATTTTCTCTTCTCCCTAATTTTTGAGAATAATCTGAGTCCACATCCAACATATTTACGTTCAACTTTAATAATAATTTTGATATATTTAAATTACAATAAGCAATATTGTAATATTTCCATTTCAATTCTTCTTCAATGCGTTGTATATTTACAATAAAAATGGCGGGTACGCGTTGTTTAGAAAAAACTATGTGATTCACACACTCACTTTCAATATTGAAATACTTGAAATATTGTACATACCTTTTGACCTATTGTACAGGTTCTGCAGATTCCAGTACTGTAGAATATCGAAAAGTTCCACAGAAACACAATAAAAAATATTAATACAAAATTGCCCGACCGATGCACCAAAAATTATCGCACGACTTACGAGAACGAGACTGACGAAAGAGAATAAAGAAATAAAGTGAGCAATGAGGACGAGCAGAGCGGACAGCGGACAATACGCACACATCACACAGTGCTTATATGTTATATGTGTGCGTGATTCGCTTTTTTACAAATATATTTTTGTGTGTGTGTGTATGACCGTGTAAAATGTCGACGCGTATTCGGTATAAAGATTTAAAAAGGAATATACAATTACAGTAACATATTTTATTATTTGTTTGTATATTTTATTGTATTATTGTGATTGGTACGTACAATTATAGAATCATATTTTTAATACATTTTATTATTTTGTTTGTACATTTTATTATATTATTGTAAATGATTTAAAAATTAATTTACAATAATAATAATAAATATTTTACAATAATATAATAAATTAGCCGAATTTGTTTGATTACATTATTATAATGAATTGTATTACATTTTGAAAAATATAATAAATTTTTGTGATTTTATTTATATAATAATATATAATAATAATTTATTATATTATTTATTTTAAAAGTAATAACATTTTTATTATTTTTTTCATTCGGTAAAAGTGATTTAAATATTACGATTGAGAAAATGAATGATTCTCTACAATTTAAAATTGTTGTCCTATCGCTCTCGGTCCAGGATCGGCTTACTACAATGAATTCTAAAATTGATACAGTTTCACAATCACTATCACTTAGTCTAGCAATCGTCTGACCTTAAAGAGTTTGAGCATTTGAAACATCTATCTGATGGTGTGTGTTATGGAATCCCGTTTATGAACGGCGAAAAGATTACTAAAATATGTACATCTGTCCATCGATGTTTGTGCCTATCTGATATTGGATTTAATTCTACAAAAACATACATTCAATGGTCACGTATTCGTACGAAAAGCTGGCTGCAACGAGTCTATCGAAATATCAGAAATCTCGAAATCCTACATAAATGTGAGTCAGACACGACGCCTATTTGATAATGCGGTTCCCGAACAGAATTTGTCCGACGTACAAGTCCAAAAAAACGCCGAAGATTAGAGATCATATACGCACTTCCTTGGAGCTACAGACTTTTTTCATTCTTTATTCTAAAAATTTGATTTTTGCATAAATATCTTCAATGACCTCTGCTCCATCTATGATTTCAATCTGGTGCTTCAAGCAGTTCAATCTGGTACTTATTTAAGATTATTGTGAATCCCCTAAGTGAAAAGAGCGTTTTTTTAAATTTATATTGTGAAATAAATTGCAATCATTTAGAGTGTTTTTATTTATTAATTTTAAACTAAGGTAAGAAGTGTATATATATATATAATATATATATTGTTTCTTTTTGTTGTATTGAATTAGAATTACTTACATAAATACATTGTAAATAACAAGTCGTGTCTTTTATTGTTTCGTGAGTGGGTTTTAGTTATTTTTCCATCGATTATTTCTACTGTTAACCTCAACAGGTTATGGGCCCAGGAATAAAAAAAAATAACCAGTGTTAATAAGTGAATACGTGTGCGTGCAATTATATTTGCTGATATTTTGAATTTGTCGCCGATGATCGATAGTATTTAAATTCGAGATTTAACGTGGTCAACGTACATCGAGCCAACAATGCCGAAGGACGGTATACAGTTTGATAAGCTGAAGGGCAGAGACAATTTCATTGAATGGAGGCGATCGATGCTCGCCTTCTTGCGCACTAGAAAATTGGCAAAATGCGACACTGAGACCGACGAGGACAAGCTGCAAGAGGCCATGGGATGGCTATACCTCGCCTGTGAACCGACCGTGGCAAATCATTTCGACGATGCGGGGACACCGCTCGCTACATGGGAATTGTTGGCGAAATGCTTTGCTGAATCCGGTCTTGATCGCGAAGTGGCAGCAATTGTGGGTCTGACAACGATACGCCTCGAGGATTGTGCATCGATTGACGAGTACATCGGCAAGATGATGGAGTCATGGAAACGCTGTACGGATGCAAAGGTCATCATTGCCGACCGGGTGGTCGC
>JANSTU010030121.1:0-12150 GCA_027564075.1 Bolitophila hybrida
TTAGTTGAAAAGTCAAACCGTTTGTGTTTTATTAAAAAAAAAAGTTGAAGCGCACCTATTGAAAAACCCTTTATATAGGTATTACTATCTGACCCGGCAAACTTTGTTTTGCCTAAAAATAATTTCTTTAAAATGTAATTATTCCAAGAATCACCCCAATAAGTTATCTCTCGCCACTCCTCCCTTTTCCTCTTTATGATTTCCTTCCTCGCCATTCGTACAAGTCGTTCGACAACGTCACCGACCCGAGGAGGAAGTCGTCAATTATCTATTTTTGGGTGCCAAAAAAACGCGTGCAGATAAAAACATTTAAGTACGAAACAAATAAAAATGGGGTTTGTTTATCTTTTTGTTTTACTAATATATTAATATAATTAAAATCTAAATTTTAATTTTTTTGGTATTCATTATTAAATAAAAATACACCCATAATTATATTAAAAATTTCGATTTTTTTTATTTTATTTAGTTAATCCACTAAATTGAGAGACAAATTCGAAGACTTCCGGTAAGCGTTTTGTTGATTTTGGGATGACTGACAGCATTTGGCGGAAATCGCCGGCCAACAAAACTAATGCGTTTGCAATGATGCGCTCTGAATTGTTACGCAGGTCTTTTAAAGTATGGTCGAGTGCCTATAATGCACGTTCGTGAGACATCGTACATTTATGCAAGACGTGCATGGAATACTACAAGACTTTTGCCACTGCTGATCGTTTTGAAATTGTCCAACAATGTGGCAGCAATACTAGAAAACCCAAAACCAATGAGATCAGAAACTTTTTGCCACCAGGAGCATCGAGGAAGTATAATCCACCGTAAACTCGCTAGACGTGTGTAAGCGAAAAACAGAAAACATTCTGCTGGAATTTCTATATATGTACTTCTCCCGGATTGAATTACTATGATATATTATTTAATTGAATAAAAATACTCATTATACTGCTTTCACTTTGAGTTTTCCTGAATTTTCTTTCTTTCAAATCTTGTCCTGACAAATGCGAACATAACTAAAAAAATATTCAAATCGGTGGAGTCGTTTTTGTATTTTTTATATAGATTTCGTATTTCGCTTTGTTTTATTTAAAATAACAAAATATGTTCTATTGTCATCTCATTGGATCCTTTAATTCACACGAGTGGTCAGGTCATGCTAATGTGCTACTCCTACTGGAGCTACTGCGCTCTAACACTCACAACACATCCCCGATGGTTAGGAGTCTTAATTTGCCCTGGCGCGACTCTAACAACTTTCAGGGAAAATACGCATATTTTTGAGATATCTCTATGCACCGAGATCTATCTTTCTATATATATATTCGGAATCTTAAATCATCAACGCCATCATACACTTATTGTTCTATACAGGGTGCGTATAATATATAATAACCTTTTTCAGAAATAGACTATTATAAGCAAGAGGAACCTACTGATTTAAAGTGCTATATTCGAAAAACCCTTCGGTCTGCAGGCCGGGATTGAACCGGCGACCTTCCATAAGCCATACCAACGCGTTTAACCTACTCGGCTATGGCTATGGTTATGTTCAATTGTAGTACTGTTTTAACTTTTTTTTACGAATTCTCATTTAGGATTCAAAAGTCTATAATTTACTGAACTTGTTTTAATTGATATATCTTTGTTAAAATCCCAAGTTAATCCCCATTTCACAAACATCGGGTCTTCTATACATGCATGGGATGCTTCTGTTGCGCCGGTCGGTCACCAGGTGGGCGTATGTAAATAACACAATGACACATATTCATATATACTTTATATATGTTTCTAATATGCAACATGTACCTTTGTCGCCAAAGCTTTTTTGTCATATATTTGCATCTGAAGCAGAGGTGTCTCTGGTATATATGTGAATGGTAATACACATGAGATAAATTCACAATAAATGCGGCCGGTTAAATGCAGAAAACACAATATGCAATTGGCTGGAAAACCTAGTTTATGGCGTACGTGTATTTTATGTTATTCGCAACTTTTATTTATATGCTTTTGCACATCGAGTATGCGACCAATGTGTGTGTGTGTGTTTGTGTGTGTGTGTGTGTACTGTGTATTCAAATGCTCTCCCACAACTCCCTGAATGAAGCGACGGCGCAAGGGCGCATCGGGAACAACATTAAACGTTGTGCAGCGCAGCATAAAGTGGAAGCCGCCGACAAAACAATATAAGTAATACGACGTATAAATGCGCTTGCACACTGTCACAGAATAAAATATATCGTGCGCACACAAATTCAAAGCTCAGTGCACTCGCTCACAGACACATGCATACACAAGCACACACAAGCACACACACACACAAACTTAAATACAAGAACGGAGAGAGCTTTTGGCTGAACACGACGTAGAAAATAAATGTGTGTACGTGTACAATGTACATGAAACACATAGAATTTAATTATGCTGCAGACAAGCTATTTTGTCGGAATTCAATTTATTCGCATGTGCAAAAGACCGAGCCTCAAAGTGAATTTTCTGTGCAAAATTCAAGAAAATTAAAATGTTTGCGTAAGGAAAAGGAGTGAATTTTGTGCACAAATTTTGCACAAGCAATAAATTACGACGAGGCGACGGACAAAGAAGCTTTTCGATGTCGCGCCAAAGAAAAGCTAAGCGAACTATAAAATTCACGCCATAATTTCCCGGCTACTAAATATTATTTTATCTCTACGAACACTGTCAAAAAATAAAATCATGACAAATGAACATAAGTATGACAGAAAAGCAATAGACATAATTTCAAGAAAAGGATTTCAGATGCCGAGCGATGATTTAAATCCAATGACAACACGCTTATGAGAATGAATGAGTTTTTTTTGCTTTATCTGACCAAACACACACACACACCACTTCATCCAATTTATCCAAATGGAACAGCCATTAATTAAAAGTGTAATTCAACAAGAGACACTAACAGTATTGGCTAGTTGCTCACACATACACACACACACACAAACACAAACTCACTCAACACACACACTGCAATTACATATAATTGTATACGTATATGTATGTACACTCGAGACATGCACAATGCAGTTCACTTTTATAGTAGCTGGTAAAGGTTTGTGTTTGGAGACCACTAGATGTCTACCCACACTATCCCATAAACACAAACATATGCATATACGAACATTTACAGATAATATAGATGCACCTCAAAACCAATCAGACACCAATTTGTATGAAATCCACATTTTAATTATCGACAATTAGTTACATGTTTATCACGTATAACTAGATATATTTTAAAAAAATGGTACGCATAAACACCGAACTTAAGAGACGCTTTTTCGATACGTGAAAAACGACAATACACGCACGAAAAATGTTCCGATCGGAAAACCACGAACAGCACATATGTTTTCTTATTTTTTTCTTAAATACACACTCAAGCACAAAATGATTGTCTATACTTTGTTTGCCGCTTTAGGGGTTGTGTGTCAAGCGAAAAGGGTGTCACCGGCTTAGATTTAGAAAGCAGTTTTTTTCATCATCTTGTGAATGTGTTTTATAAACTGAGAGCAATTTTTCGGTTTGCATGAGTTTTGTTCTTGACTCGCGCGACGGTCGGAGCGCAACAACAGACTGACGGGTGTACGGGAAAACCGAGTACGCTAAGGGATGCTCGAATGCCGACGCGCAGATTCTGTATGCGCCGGCCGTCGGGGATTGGTTTCGCTTGAGTGTATATGTGAATTTGTGTACTGTCTGCGAGAGAGTATGTTGCTCTTAGCAAAGGGTGCTTCTCGATAATCTTTCAAAATTTACATAAAATTATGAAAATAAAACAATTGCTTTATACTCGTTTCAGGTGACAATGTATACAAATATAAAAAACATAAAACATATTAAATTTACGATATAAAGGTTTTATAAAAACATAAAAAGTAGGTTAGTGTAATTTTTAAATAAAAATAAATTAATTTATTAAAAAACTCTAATTTGCTATTTGTACCACTAGGTTTTGTTTTTGGACCGCTTCTATTTGTTTTATACATAAACGACATTCAACGAAAGAAATATTGTACAATAAACCTATTTGCTGACGACGCAAGGCGCTGACAATATCATCCAAAAATCAAAACGACGCTATAATTAAAATAAATGAAGATCTCGACCACATCAATGCTTGGCTAAATGGAAACAAATTGAAATTGAACATCAAAAAAACAAAATACATGGGGCTGAGTCACAAGACTATATGATAACAAATGATGTTGTTAGAAATAGTGAAGTCATTGAAAGTGTTTTTGTTTTTAAATACGAGTATCTTGGTGTATCAAAAATATTTCATCAAAAGTTACCATGTTATATAGACTGAGTCCGCAGCTTACTGAAAATGCCCGTGTGATAACCATAATGACTAACAGCCAATAATGGTTGAGTGTTAAATAGTTAATTGTGTTAAATGTGCTGTTATTTATTTTTAAAATTCGAAATCGATTGCTTCCTGAGTAACTAATCTGAATTTTGAGAATAAATGAAACTTGGTTGCATCTTCAGGAAAGGATTTTAAACTTAAAAAAAAGGTTTTTATCTGTAGAAAGCATTAAATAAATCCGAAAATATAATTTCAAATCTATCATATCGTAAATGGTTAAATAAAATGTACATCATTTTGCAAAACTTGATTATTGTCATTGGTGTCTTTTTTATATCGTTGCCATATATAATATATGGTTTATGAATGTTTCATCTTCGTTTCTCCCCAAACTAAAAATTCAAACAGAATCAATCGCGCTATTTCAGCAAAACTGTTATCCCAGATATTTAAAAAAAAAAAAAATTGAAAAATAGTAATTTTTATATGTTTTGATTTAATTTTGCAATATTCATTCTTTTATTAGACTTAAAAATAGAGAGAAAATATGTTTTTACAAGGACTTCTATCTCAAAAGTGTCACTTTAAAATTTAATAAAAAATATTATAAATTGTTTTTTTTAACTAATTGCATCCTTGTTGATTTTTTTCGCCATTTTTAAAATTTATTTAATGAAAGTAGATATCATAGAGCACTCCATTAGTCCATGTAATTCACTTTTATTGATAGTATCTAAAACGGGAGAAGAAGATCAAATGAAAAGCAAACTAGTTGTTGATTTCAGACAACTGAATAAAAAAATATTCTGATGATAAATTTCCACTGTTTCCATCAGAACGACGACCGTTTACAGTATTTGGCGAAAATACATTAAAAGTATAAGTATAAATAAATATCATTATTTTATTAAGTGGAACTCATACCAGGGGTTACACAGGTAGGCTAGAGGGTGTCATGGAACATAATTTAATTTAAAAACATTATCACATAAAAAAAAGATTATCCGACAACCCTTAAGGGAGATAGTGGCAAAAAGGTCATTTTTGTATATTTGATTATCGTGTATATGGTGGGCAGTGAGAGGAATAAAACAAGAAAGAAAGAAAAAAACATAAGTTACCTGCCCTCTTGTTAGGTGAACGTTCAAAGGTTTCTAAGGTTTTTTTTTTAGTTTTTTTAAAGCTCTGTATCTCGGCGATTTTACCCTTTTTTATTCCGACCACCAATCCGAAAGATATCCAACCGCTGCCATTTCGCACACTTGCATTTTCGGGGATTATCGTAGTGGACATATTTTCATGAAATGAGCCAAGGAATACGCTGGTAAAATGCGGCGGGCGTGACTGAATAACCCTGAATATCTATCAAAAATCATAATCGCGCAAACCCATTTTTAATTATTTTAACACAAAACACATGTTCACGGAACGAAACGTGTCACTGAATTAGAGAAACATATTGATTGATTTAAGTCACACGTTACTAAATTCGAGGAAAAGTTACTTAATATCAGTAACAGATTGCTTGATTCAAGCACCGATGTAAATGCATGCGAAAAGTTGTGACACGTTTCTTGAATCAAGCAATATGTTTCTCAAATTAAGTAACACGTTACTCAAATTGAGAAACTTGTTGCTTGATTCATGGACAGTTTTTTTAATATACTAAAACACTATTTTAATAAAGAGAATATTCGATGGAATTTTCCCTAATTTGACTCCAAATTATCGGTGCAACAGTGCGAGTGCCTTTGTACTCCGGTCTCCAAATTAAGACAATCGGAGCGTCTGTGCGAGAGCCCCAGTACCCCGGCCTCCACGCAATAAAAATAATTTGTGCGACAGTTTAACATTCAAAAACTAAAAAACAATATAAACATTAGTGTACTTTTGAAATTCTAGATGAAAACGATTCCAAATAAAATCTACAGATGACGATCAATTGTGTCTTACATTTTAATATGGAACCGTGATGTCAGGTTATTTATAAGAGGAAGAAAACCGCATTTTTTTAAGTATTTTGTATAAAACAAAATTATATTAAAATTTTTAGTTTTTATTTGTAATTAGTTTCAAATTAAATGGACTCTATAGAGAACTCACTAATATTGGAACGGTGAAATATGCTTAAAACGTGTTAATATTATATATTCGAGAAAGGCGTTACTTGAATCAAGCGTATCGAGACTTAATCCAAGGAATGTGTTACTGAATAACAGGAACACGTTGTCTGATTTAAGAAAATCGATACAGAATTTGAGAAGATACTTGAATCAAGCTTATCGTGGTTTGATTACTGCAAATCAGTAAATGCATATCTTCAAATCATTGGTCTTGTTCCTACATTTTAGAAACATTTGCTCAATTCAATTTTTAATTTAACAAATAGCACATGTCAATTGAAGAAATAATGTGTAATAGTTAATTGAGAACAACACATAAATCCAAATTAATAATTAGATTTGGATAGATATATAAGTATATTTCTGTTTATTCAGTATAATTTCTACGTTAATCCACATCATAAGATTTTGTGTACTTACTCCTCCCGGGAACCTTATTGGCATTTTTAAAAAATCTGTTAACTTGATATTTAGTGCAAAAATTTAATTTAAATAATTAATAATTTACTGAATGATATGAACTGAGAAAAAAATATTTTAAGAATATTTCCATTATTATTATTATTAATTTTTACAATGTAAACAATATATTACAGAAATGAATTTTTTTTCTTGCAATTAGGGCTAGAAACACATTATATCTAATCAAAATCATACTTAAAATATTACGAAAAACGTACAAAAATTAGATCTTCAGATTTCGTTGCTTCGAAGACGACAGTGAATTCTCATTTATCTTGTGTGCGTATAAATTAGATGCGGGACATTGAACCATAATGTTCCCCATCGTCTCAGCTCAGCAAATGCGATGACCTGGCAGTAGGAGCGCACAGCAACAGCGGGTGCGCATAACTACAATCCCCTTCCAATGGCACCGTAATAATGCTAATGCTCTTTGAGTGATAATCTAAAGTGTGCTCTTCTAATATATAACAGAATGATGGGATATGCCGCTGCCAAAGTACTTATCTGAGAGCCCGACAAATCAAATTTACAAATACTTTGAGAATGAATCTTTAATTATAAATGCCTGATTATGCAATACATGAGCGCAAGTATACAAACATATATTTTCAAATGTTTCCATCATAATCCATGCATAAAGGACTTGTATATAATAACACAAAATCATATAACTGCATCGGCTAGGAAGAAACAGCATCCATCAATCTGGTCCATTCGCAAGGAAGAATAAGTATATACTGTACACGTGTTTAAATTGAAGTCCGATACATATACTTATGATACACGAATGTATGGTGCGTGTATATGGTATATGTATGTGTGGGTGGAAACTGGAAATATAATATATGGGTGGGCATGTTATGACAAGCGAATAGTGCGTTGTATATATGAGTAAGTTCATCTATTTGTGCCGAACTGCCGGATTCCAAAGCAAATACGGTTTCGTTTCTGGTTTACGATATAAATGTGTTTATGAGAGTATTTGTACGAGTGTGAAAGCTTTTCGGTGTGTGTGTGTGTGTATGTGCGCAAGAGTATATGTATTAGGGGAGAGATTGCATTCTCTGGAAATATGAAATCCGTTGAATCCGTTTAACCCGTCATATTTATGAATGTGTGAGTTCGTATGCACCAATACCCTATCTGAATTCAATTCATATATATGTATATAAACCACACATACACACCTTACAACATGTATGTATATATATACAGTAAATATAAACACAACACACTAGACCGGATCAGTGGATATGAGAATTCGGATTTGATTTGTGTATAACTCGGGCAGGTATTAAACTGAGTGTGTGAATTTATTGATATAATATACGGAGCATCCAACAGTGTTTATCCATACATTGCATATAATATTCCACACATGCTCAAAAAAATGTATTTATTGATTCAAATTTCATATTCACTGCAATAAATAAACGAGCCAGAAGAAGAAATCCGTATATATATATATTTAGTAAATGTATATTCTATATTGTGTCTGTGTGTGCATCGCATCGCATTATACCCACACTATCTCCATACATACCATGAAAAGAAACACTTTCTGGCTATATGTTGGTGTGGGTGTGTGTAAGTATATATATGCCACCAGCATATCCTCGGTGACTCCGGAAAAATGTAAAATGTTATGCATACATAGAAGTCAATATTTGGGTTTCTTTTATGCTTTATTCCAAACAAGGGTTAAACAATTTTATGATTCTTTTTCACATATTAAATAAAACTAATAAAAAAGAGAAGTAGTAAATCAAGTTATGTGCTTTAAGAGATTTAAGTAACAATTTTGATACAACGATTAACTAATTTATTCTATAGGATATATGGTTTAATAAAAATACTTATTAATAATAAAACATTGCAACTCAAGTCACCTATATATTAATTTTACAATTTTTCAGTATTTCATGTTATGCTTGTTGTAAAGCGATTTAGTGACACAAATTCACACCTCTGCAGTGCATTCTTGTTACGAAATAATTTGGTGACATGAATTCACTTTTTTGGTGACGAAAATGCATATTTTTACCTTGAAATATTTTCCATACAATTCGTGGTGAAAAAAATTCATTCGTGTACTTGAGAGAAATTCACTTGACAAAAATTCAACACAACAATAATAACCTATATTATAGCCTATTAATATCAAGCGGGACCCAGTGAATAAAGTGCTTTTCAAAATGTTATTCTTTTAAAAGCATATAGTTAACAACCATAAATTAAATAGACGATTTTTTTTTATTCCATTCATATTATAACTTATTTTCAATAAAGCCTCAATATAATATAATTATTTCTAAATTTGTCTGTTAATCCGATTCAAGACGGCATTTTTTAAGATTCTTCGGCTGACTGGATAGCTAGCGGTCTAAGTGAATTTAGTAGCAGCATCACTATTTATGAGGCCTTTGAAATGCTATGATTTATGATAGTAATCGACAACCTAAATATTAAGATTTACAGCCAAAGTCTTGTTTAATTTGAAATCATTGACCGATATAACTAGGATAAAATTCATTATCGCAAGAAGTGCTCTAACCTAATTTAGAACCCCATGAATGAAACAGCACTTAGTATAAAAAAACATTTGAGACTGAGTATGCTATTGTTTTCAATGTTTCCACTACTTATAATTAAGATATAGTTGTAAACACAAACATCATTACATTTTATAACCTCTACCTCTAAAATACAAGAAGTCTCAATAAGACGATTTTTAAAAGAAAGTTCCCAATGTGAGTAAATTAACTGGAATAATAATGAATATTTTCATTAGAAAATGCATTGCAGCCGTAGAAATAATATCCTATGGCTGGCACATTTTGATTTTTTATATACTTTTGTATAGTAATATAATAAATAAATATTTTAGTTATAGGAAAATAAATTTAAAAATTACTCTGAACCTAAAAAATCTTTTTTAATTTTATCTGGATTTCATTTAAATGGAAGTTTCATCTCATTGGATCCTGTAATCCCTTGTGGGATCATTTAACATTACGGGTTCACACGAGTGGTCAGGTTATGCTAAAGTGCTGTTTGTTTGTGTTTGTTGCTACTCCTATTTCTATGCACCGAGATCTATCTTGCTAATTATATTCGGAATCGTGAATCATCAACGACATCATACACCTATTGATTACATTAATGTTCCGTTATTCCAAACCAATAACCTATTTCAGAAATAGGCTATTAATAGCAAGAGGTACCTACTGCTACATTCGAAAAACACTTCGATTTGACGGCCGGGATTGAACCAGTGACCTCCCATAAGCCAGGCCAACTCGTTAACCCACTCGGCTATGGCTATGGTTGTAAGTTTCATACAAAAAAGCTCCTTGAAATTAGGTCTACTTTAAAAATAATAATACAATAAACTAAGCAATTACTACAAATTCAATGCATAAAAACAAGTAAAAGCATTTGCTTTTGCTTGATATTTCTGTTAGAAGCAATTGCTTTAAAATTGACCAATTTTCCAAGCATTTGCTTTTTATCGTATGCATAATAAAAGCATTTGCTTTAAATTTGTAGCAATTGCTTAAAAAAATTCAAGCTGCCTATGTTTCAAATATTTTATATGATCAGTTTATTGTGGCTAAAATAAATTTTATGGACGGACAAATTAAAAAAAAAAAACTCTGTACGCTGTAAACAAAAAAAAATATGCTGCTTTTTTATATAAATCATTCAGGATGCTGTTTATTTATTTTTATTTTAACAAAAAAGTTACATACAAAATTAAACGAGCGACACATTAGATAATTTAATAGTTTATATACTTTGTTAATTAACATATTCTAAAGAAATCATATATTCAATTTTAGTTAATAATTAATGATATTATATTATATTATGTTATTCATAGTAAATAAATATATAATTCACATCTGAATATACTATATTATTTCCAAATATTTTATAACCATAATAAAGATCTAGCATTTAAATATTTATATCTCACAATCGTAGAAGCGGCATAAGAGCTGTATTTACAGTATTTTGATATGTATACAGTATATGATTGCCAAAAAATTTATCGTTTCGAGAAAAAAAATGGAATGGAAAAAATGAAGAAACTCGTTGCGGAGATCTTACTAATGTGGAGAAAATTGCAACGTTTTTGCGGTATATTTCGGATCCCGGATTTTATTTTTTTTAATCCGGAACTTTATAAGAAGATAAGAAAGTCGTGTCAAAGATGCAAAATCCAAACTAAAAAACCACAAGTACCCCAGAATGCTGATCTCCCGATGGCTGGTGTCGACTATTTCGGACCGATGATGGTCACCGTTGGTCGTCGATCAGAAAAGAGGTGGGGATTGCTATTTACCTGCCTTACCATACGTGCTGTTCACTTAGAAATAGCTGACTGATTTATGGCCTTCTACAGTGATAACGGCACCAACTTCCTTGGCGCCGACAACGATCTTAAAAAGGAATTCTTGAAGTTGGATCACGACATGGTTCTGAAGGAGTTTACATACAGTGTCACCAAGTGGTCGAATTACTAGAAGGATCAGTAAAAAAAATCCTTCCACAGATTTTCCTGGCACGAAGTATAAGCGATGAAATTCTGTATAGTACAATGTGTGAGATTGAAAGCATTATTGTCAATCAAAGACCATTACGTGCCAATAGAACAAGCGAACGATGAAGCATTGACTAAAAATCAGTTTTTACCTAGATCTTCAAGTGGTCAAAAAAGTCTTTCCATAATCATGACTTGCTAACGAAGAGCTGGAGAACATCTCAACAGATGTGCAACCATTTCTGGAGAAGATGGATAAGAGAGTACTTACCGCCGATTACAAGGCGTACAAAATGGTTTTCTAATGTAAAACCAATCGAGCTTGGAGATATCGTTATTATTGTGGACGATAATGCACCCAGAAATACTTGGTTAAAAGGAAAGTTGATAAGCATTACGCCTGGAAAGGATGGTAAAGTCCGACAAGCGACTGTTCAAACATCGAAGGGAATATACGTTCGACTAGCGGCGAAGATCGCAAAGACGTTATACCATCAACAAAATACAGTAAATTGATCTAAGTGAGATCAAATTACCAGGTGGGAGAATGTTGCTACATTTTGTCCGACTGGGACAAAAGCATCGGGTTGCCCTGTTTATTCCTAAAAGGAAATCACGGTCCGTGTCAGATCGTGCGATCGTAGATGAATTGAATATATATATATATATATCAA
>JANSTU010030132.1:0-12149 GCA_027564075.1 Bolitophila hybrida
TGTATGATGACGTTGATGATTCACGATTCCAAATATAAATAGCAAGATAGATCTCGGTGCATAGAGATATCTCAAAACTATGCGCATTTGCCCTGCAAAGTTGTTAGAGTCGCGTCAGGGTAATTTAAGACTCCTAACCATCGGGGATGTGTTGTGAGTGTTAGAGCACAGCTCCAATAGGAGTAGCACAGCACAAACAACACATTAGCATGACCTGACCACTCGTATGAACCCGTAATGGTCAATGAATCCGGTGTGCGTCATCACACACTGGCCCTATGTGCCACAAGGGATTACAGGATCCAATGAACTATTATTTTTTAATATATAGAAAAAGATTTTAGTCATGTGTTTTAAAAGCATATTTCTATCAATAACTAAATAATTAGTATTTGATCAATCATAATACGATCATTTGTAATATAATTAAAAAAAAAATAAGAATGAAAGATATATCGACATCCTATTATCTGAGATCGTGGCTAAGATGACCGAATTTGTGTTTGTTTTTATTGCTCCTTTCTTTTTGTGCTGTTTTGTGTTTTTGATAGTTTAATTTTTGTTTTAATTGCGCCGCACCAAATGGGACCCTCTTAAAAAATAATATACCTAACCGATGGTTATTAGTTTTAGTATGCATGGAAAATCGTAAATCATGAACAGCATCATACACATATATTGTACTTATAATATATAGAAAGTGTGTCTGTATATGTAAATTGATGGCATCATCAATGTCCCGTTATTATTTTGTCAGTTTTAAAGACAGTTCGGCAAGTACACACCATATAAAGTTAAAATTATAATGAATTAATATTACGTAATTAATTGAAAATTAATAAATAAAACAAATAAAATATTATAATATGTGAAAGGATTAATTAAAAAAATATTTGTTTAGGTTCGGTGTAATTTAAAAATATAACTTTCTTTAGTATATAGATAATTTTTGAATAACTGGAGGTTTTTTTCTAAAACATTTACCATTCGTAAATTTGGATACACATTGATAAACAAAATGTACACGTCTGAAGTTATATAATTAATAATAATTTGATTTAATAATACATTAAAACATTTTACATTACATAAAAAATTATATCGCAAAATATTATAAAATCTTGTCCATATTTGGCGCTACAAAAAAAAATAATGGTTTTAAACTGAGCAACACTACGCGCACACGCCATCGGCATCCAATGTATGAACCATTTTGTGCTATCAACTAGTGCATTCCATTTGTAATTCAGAGCGTTACCGCTTGGAACGCCACCGTGTACACACCTATACACATTTCAAAGATGGTGCCTTCTTGATGTAATTTGTTTATTTTTGTCCGCGAATTTACCGTTTTATTTTGTATGTTTCAATCCTTTCGTATCGGTACATATATATTATTTATACGCGTGTGTTTCCATGTATTAAGAACGTTTACGTGACTCCTACACAAATGGTAATTTGTATGCAGTCCGTGCAAACAATTAAGAGTAACATATCAAAACGTTCAAAAATGTCAAACTCAACGCGTTTGTTGTGCTTGCAATCGTCGTAGTCTACCTGTGAGCTGTCACACTATAAGAGGGGCGTCAGCAGAGCAAAGGGGGCCGCAAAGAAAACACACATATACACAGCAGTTTGATCGAAACTTTTCTCTACGTGCAAATAGTTCAGACGTTCAAAGGCATTCAATTTGCAGTTTCCTGTGCGTGTGATTTTAGCTCTCGAATTTGTGTAGTTTTTTCTTTAATAGTTCCAGTGAAAGTAATGGACTAAAACAGTATATATAAATAAACTAAAACGAATATGTTTTCCAAGAAAAAGAAGAAGCCCCAAATTTCGCTACCGAGTAATTTCGAGCATCGCGTGCACACCGGATTTGATAAACGTGAAGGTCGCTATGTAGGGCTTCCTTTACAATGGGCTTCGATCGTAGGTAATAACCAGATTTTGAAATCTTCAAATCGACCTTTACCTTTGGTTGATCCATCCGAAATAACGCCTACAGAGATACTTGATCTAAAAACAATTGTTCGACCACACTTAAACAACAATAAATTACCCGAGGAAGTGACGCCAGCTCAAAGCAATGGAATCGTATTACCGAAAACGTCGCATGTAGCAAGATCAAATTCATTGAGAAGCTCCAGTCCACCGCGAATGCGTAGAGATCTACGCGGCAATGCTAATGTTCCACCGTCTGTTCCTGAAGAACCTTCGCAAATTGTACAGTTCCCCAGTGTTAGAAGAGACGGTAACTATGCATCGAAACCACAACCTCAGCAGCCCCAGCAGCAGCAAAATGCCGATTGGCCAAGACAGACTGCCGGAGGTCAACAACCGGCGGCCGGAGCCCCTGCACAGTATTTTGGAAACGAGAATCAGCCTATGTATCAAAACAACAGTCCCAATGTTAATGGCAACACACCTGTTACGCCCATCAATGTACACACCGATATGCCGGCGCCTTATTTCAGGTAAACATACGGTTCATTTTCAGTGCACTAAAATAACGGCAGACACGTTTTTATTGATATTATCGTAAATCGTAGCTTCACGTTTTATTATGTCTCGCACACGAATCATGTTAAACTTTATCTGATTTATATTTTTATAGACCTCAGCAAACGTCGCCAGACGGATCTGTTGGCAGTGGTGGTACGCAACAGAGACCTTCATATCCATCACAAATGTTACCTTTGACTGCGTCTCAGTCAAACGTACTACAGCAGCAGCATCCGCATCACTACCCGCTTACACAGCATGGTCAACAACAAAAACAACCACTGCAAATTAATCGGCCACCTCTGCCAGCATCAATTTCTGCGGATTCGAATCAAAACGTTCCACCTCACCTGCAGCCCGCACACCATGCTACATCCGGAGGCGGTCTGCCAAATTCCAGAGCGTCTAGCTCAAGTGGTGGAAACGCTTCGACCGTACAAAGCACCGGTGGTGGAAGTATTGGTGGAGGTGCTCAACCTGGGCCCAGTCCAAATGGTTCCAAACAGGAACAAAGACTAACTCACGAGCAGGTAATTAAAAATGACAAAAACATGTATATATTAATAATTCTAATAATAATTTATTGTTATTCAGTTCCGAGCAGCTCTACAAATGGTAGTATCTGCCGGAGATCCTCGCGAGAATCTCGACAATTTTATGAAAATTGGTGAAGGATCTACGGGCACGGTTTGCATAGCAACAGATAAATCCACTGGTATATTTTGAATTGATGGACAGCAGATTTTTAGATTTTTTGATTATACTTTATTTATGCAGGTCGTCAGGTTGCCGTCAAAAAAATGGACTTACGTAAACAACAACGACGTGAGCTCCTATTCAACGAAGTGGTCATCATGCGCGACTACCATCACCCAAACATTGTCGAAACATATAGCAGTTTCCTAGTATTGGATGAGCTATGGGTTGTAATGGAATATTTAGAGGGTGGTGCCCTCACGGACATTGTAACTCATTCGCGAATGGACGAGGAGCAGATTGCCACCGTTTGCAAGCAGTGCTTAAAGGCACTAGCCTATCTACATTCTCAGGTGAGATTACAGCTTTTTTATTATTTAAGTGAACCTATAACCCAACCTTTATTTTACAGGGTGTCATTCATCGTGACATCAAATCCGACTCAATCTTGTTGGCCACCGACGGACGAGTCAAACTTTCCGATTTTGGTTTCTGTGCGCAAGTATCACAGGAACTGCCCAAACGTAAGTCCCTAGTCGGAACACCGTATTGGATGTCCCCGGAGGTTATATCACGCCTGCCATATGGACCAGAAGTGGATATCTGGTCGCTTGGTATAATGGTAATCGAAATGGTTGACGGTGAACCACCGTTCTTTAACGAACCGCCGCTGCAGGCCATGCGACGCATTCGTGACACTAAACCGCCAAATTTGAAGAACGTACACAAGGTGTCACCACGTCTACAAGGGTTCCTGGATCGAATGCTTGTCCGTGATCCGGCACAGCGAGCCACAGCCGCTGAGCTTTTGTCGCATCCGTTTTTGCGACAGGCCGGTCCGCCATCATTGCTGGTACCATTGATGCGTGGTGCCAGACATAGTAACTTTTAAATTATTTTTAAACATTTTATTTTTTTCTTTTTACATTTTTTAAAATTCCCTTACCACACTCCAATCTCGACTTGGCAAGCATAGCAGCTTTAATTGAGTTGTTCCATTTGGCGAGTGTGTGTGCCTTACACTCATAGTCGGATTTGTGAAATCCTTGTAAACTTAACATTACATTAGATTCGACTAAATACGAATCGTGTTTAAAGTCTATAAAGAAAAACCGATATATTTTTGTAAATCATTTAATCTCACATTTGCTCAATAACGAACTAACAAACAAAAAACGAAATTCCGATAATTATTCAATATGACTCGAATTATAACCAAAGGCATTCCAAGGCATTTGACGCCTCCATTTATTTTAAAAAACGCTGACATATTATTATAAATTATAATATACTTAATACTTAATTAGCTATTAAATGTTTATCGATTATTCGATTTATCAATACTTTTATAATAATTTTGTTTTAATAGTATTTTATTATATTTAGTATTACACAAATGATGTTCGTTCGACATAGAATGTTTTATATCGTTATTATTTTATATTATTATTATTACATTGACCAAAATAGTTTTAGTGTTTTAATATCAATGTTGAAAAGAGTATATTTTGTTTATCATAATTAAAAATACATATATCGAGAAATATATGAATACATAAAATCATTTAACATCATTTCCGAAGGAGTTGAGACTAGACTCTTTTTATACGTTATTCAGCTAATATATACACAATTATAACAGTTAACTAAAATAATGACTTTTATTACTGAACTTAATATTTTAAGTACCAATTTGGTATGCTAATACAAATAAATCATTTACATTTTGTATTTAATATTTCTTAATATTGATAGCAATTCACATTTATATTATATTAAACCATACTATAGCCATAGCAGAGTGGGTCAACGCGTTGGCCTGGCTTATGGGAGGTCGCCGTTTCAATCGTGGCCGAAGTGTTTTTCGAACGTAGCACTTGCTATACATAGCCTATTTCTGAAATAGGTTATTAATTTGGAATAACGGAACATTAATGCCATCAATTAACATATACACACGCACCCTGTATAGAACAATTGGTGTATGATAGCTTTGATGATTCACGATTCTGAATATAAAATAGAAAGATAGATCTCGGTGCATAGAGATACGAGCTAATATCTCAAAAATATGCGCATTTGCTCTGCAAAGTTGTTAGTGTCACGTCAGGTCAATTTAAGACTCCTAACCATCGGGGATGTGTTGTGAGTGTTAGAGCACAGTAGCTCCAATAGAAGTAGCACAACACAAACAGCACATTAACATGACCTGACCACTCGTGTGAACCCGTAATGGTCAATGAATCCTATGTCCCACAAGGGATCACAGGATCCAATGATGATGAATGATGATTATATTAAAAAAATGCGGACAAAAGATATTTGTATTGAATAAGACATACAAAATCACTGCAACAGGAGTTGGGATATGTTCTCTCGTAGAGCATAGTGGGGGATGCATTCTAAAATTTGGTTTTATTGACTCGAAAATTAGTTTTATCATAGCCATCGGACAACTATTTGACAATAAGTTTAATAATTTAGGATGTCTCTTTCGACTACTTAAAGCTTACACTAGGCGAAAGTGTGGTTCTCTATCAGATAGAGCGGTTGAAGATACGAAAAAAGTATAATGAAAACTCAAAAACGCAATGTCAATTAGTTGCAGTCAGTACTCGTCCTTGTATTGAAATAAATATGGTTAGGTTATGGGGTGGATTCATCTGGATGAGTGAAATATTATTCTTTGTCAGTTATACATAAAACTGAAGAAGGGTGACAGATAGCAAATATGGAGAAACAACGAACTGTACAGACAATTACAATATACAAGGTGTGTTACTGTATTACCGACTATTGTTGTCGGAGAAATAAATTAAGATGGTACCGTACCAGTCCAGATTCTGTAAACAGCTGTTAATTACATATAACGGTAACCAATAAGTAATTGTCATTGTTGCTTGTGTTATAAATACATAAATAAATAAATTTAAACATATAAATTACATGTATACATGGATTTATTAAATTTACTTAAAAGCATTTTTTTTATATTTTGCGTTTTAAAAAAATATGAGGAGTTTAGCTAATATTTACAGTAGACAACTAGACATTTTACATTCATTGTAATCTACACTACCGATTTTTAGTTCAGATATTGTAAAACTTAACTAATTACTAACATAAATTTGGTTTAATGATTTGATTTTTTAAAGTCGACAAAAGTAAAAAAAAAAACAATTTTTTTTAATTTTTATTTTGAAACTACCCGTAATGAAAATTTAGCTTTTCAAAGAAATCACATACAAACCGTTTTTATAAGCGACCCACCCTCACGATTTGACAAAACACTTACACGAAAAGGGACAATTAAATATGACTGCGATTTAATTTTTGACGACTGCGTGCTAGAGAAAATGGATATCGAATTACACAGAGTGAAATGGTGACTTGCTCAAACATATTATGTTGAAGGCGAGTCTTGTTGTTACGTGTAGTAGTCCAATTTAACCGTCCCTGCGATGAATGATTCACGTACGAGTACATATATGAACGAATAAGTCAATAGTTCTTCAGCGGGGACCAAAAGTGGTACTGCACAATATCGTGTTTTTTATCCTTTCGGATATTGCATGCATTTCCTTGTCGATAGGCTAGGTTGACCAAAGACACAGCAGACAAAGTTTATTAGCCTTAAAGGTTTATAGGCTTAAGGCTAATACGGGTGTGATGTCAGTTAATAGGAATAGTGACGGCACACGACGATATTTCTGAAATGAAAGTGCAAAAGACTGAAGAGTAACTCACGAAAAAGAGAAATATCCTCGTAAACAGTGCCAATTCTGGCCAACTAACCGAATATCCACACCGTGTACAGTTAACATAAACGGCACCACAATTGATTCAGGATCCTAAGTCGCTCGCAAACGGTGGCCAAACACCGGACATGGATCAGACCCAACGTGTATATCCTACAATGTTTATCGGAATCTACACATACCGTAGTTTAATTAACAACGCAAAATCCATTATCAGATTCCACTCACAATTGCAATCGGGGCGGAATTTGTTGTGCAAAAATCTCAAGAGACATAATATCAGGATACTGACATATCCTCAAAATAATCCAACAATAAAAAGACACAAAACGTTTTGTGATACATTTTAAAACCCCGCTTTTTTTAAAACATGTTATTGATTTTGGATTTTGAGAGATTATATTTTATGACACACATGAGGCCTTTAGCAATAATCTAAGGATCCTGAGGTTATGTGTCAGAGGCTACCTATGAATTATTCTTAAGAGGCATAAAGACATGATCCTGAGATTTTTATGTCTCTTGAAATTTATAAACAACGCCATATAATTGAGGGTACAAGAAGTCAATTTAATACTCGGACGAACGTCGTAATTATTTTCGATGCAGCCAATACAAAAATAAAAGCTTAGTTTTAAATGTATATTATATATATTTTATTAAAAACAAATTAACAATGTATAACAAATATAGTCGTAAAAATATTAGAAAAAACATTAAAAAACAAGAAGAGAAATAAAAATGAACAAATGGTTTACCTAATAACTATATATATATATGAATTACAATCAATCAACGAAAAAACAACTTAATATGCACATTGTACACAATGTAATACTAGTCAAAGTTATGTGCAATGTTTATGAATATGTCTGTAAATTATGATGGACATTAAATACAAAAAAAAAATGAGCTAGGTGTGCGCGTACAAGACATTATTACTTTCATTGCTACTGAACAAATATTACTTATCTGGTATTAGCCAGTAATTATGCGGTAGCCACAGCGAATGTAGACAAAGTCTGCAATGTACAGAGATAAAATGCACTTATCTTTAATTCAAAATGTGTGTCATTCATAAATTGTGTACTTAAAATGGATGTTCTTTTATGAGCACGGTGAAACTTATTGTTTTCATTTTAAAGAGTAAGTGTAAAGATCATATACAGATATTAGATGAAAAGTAGATGAGATATAGAAAATGTATATAAATATAGTCGAAGATTGTAATTCCAATTAAACATTAAAAGCTAAACAAAATAATACTTAGCAAAACGAAGGTTTTCGAATCCTATCACAGTTTACGATCGGCAGGGCGCGGTCATTGCCAGCCATGCTTTTCTTAGTAACCTGCAAAGCTATATTGTTGAGACGCCTTGAACTCATCGTAATTATGATTAGCGGCCAACTCACCACTGTCGTGTCCACCGGATCCGGCGGCGGCCGCTGATTCGTGCAAACCGATCGAAGCATGTGCGGCCGCCTCGGCAGCATTGTTCTGAGCCTGCTGGGCAGCTGAAGCCGCCTTTAGAGCAGCATGCTGAGTAGCCTCAAAGTCAATCTGAGCGGAGTGTAGCTGTTGGTCGACAGCCTCAACACGAGCCTTGGCAGCTCCGACCATAGCCGTTTGGGATGCTAGTTCTGCGGCAGCTTCACTTGCAGCCTGCGACGCATGTTCAGACGAGGACTGAGCATTGTTCAGAGCAGCGGTTAGCACAGCGACGTGATTCATAGCCTGTTGAGCAGACTGCTGGGCAGCCTTGGCCGAACGCTTGGCCTGTTGTAGTTGTTGTACTTCACCGTCAAGAGCCTGATGCGCTTCGATGTGTTGTTGTTCGAGACCTTGCAACAAAACCTGTTTGCCGGCTAGTGCTGCCTGAGCGGTTGCTGCTGACTGACTTGCAGACTGTGCCAACGAGTTCTGAGCTAAATATGCAGCCTGCTTGCCGGCAGCATGTTGATTGGATACAGCCGATGAGGCCTGATCGGCGGAACCTTGTGCAATCGATCGAAGACCGCTGCCAGCGCTGTATCCAGTCTTACCGTTACTACCAGAGGAATGACCGGAATATGATTCCTTTACATGTGCAGGAGATGCATCGTGCTGACCAGCGTTTGAGTACTCATAGTCATACGTGTCATAGTCCTGCTTCTTTTTTGCCGCTCCAGAACGGGCTGTTACTGAACCTATGGAAAAATTGGAATTAATAAATTAAAAAGTAACAGAAATAGACATCATCTTTATAAAAATAAATACTTACTCAAGCAAATGATCAAAATGACGGCAGCGAACTTCATGATTTGGCGGTTTTCTATAAAAGTTTCAATTTTTAAATATTTTTGGTTTTATTTTAAATATTTATTTAAGTATTATTTAAAAGGTAAAAGGTTTCAATAAAAATGTTAAGTTAAAACAATTGAGATTATTATTTCTTAAAATTAAATTTACAATTAATCGACATCGACAACCACAAAAACAATATAAAGCAAATCCTGTTTTGCTGGAAAACTTGTGACATGCGCTCACATAAACTTGATAAAGAAACTAGTTTTACTATTCAGTATATATATATGATTCTTTCGCCGATGATCTCAAGAGTGCTCGCGCATGTGCAATGTGCACTTACCGCACTTGTTATTTATATATAAAAAGTGGGTAAACACAATATTTCTTGAGAACTTTCGCTATCACTTTTGTTTATATTACACAAATCAATGACATTTTGCACAATACCATCAAAATCAATACGCATGAAATGTGCGTTTTCACATTTATTTCGTAATTATACACACAAGCATCAACAAAAGATTTGTGTAATTACAATTTTTGTGTTTTTTTTTCACTTTCACACCTAATCCTATTAACGTTTTTTTCTAATTCATAATAAGTACTAATAATGTAGTCGAAAAGAAAACTCTCAATATTTACACATCCATATAAATGTACTCGAAAGTATATATAAATGTATATATAACTCACCTATGTGATATTATTCACTTTCTTTGGAGGAAAACACTTGCGAGAAGCGAAGTAGACTGAACAACCGAACTTCAGAGAATGATGCCTGGTTTGCAAACGTTTTCGTATTTATACTAACATTATTCGAATGCGCACGCTGACCATTTGATCCGCCAAATACTCAAATAGACGAATACAAAAATATATGTCGATATCTACTTTGTTATTCAATTTGCATATATAAAAGACGCACATGCTCGGCGTAAAGAGGTCCGAAAAACGAGATCATTTAATTGATTTTTATATAATTATTTTTGTGGTGCTATGTATATTGGCGTTTGGCATGCAATACGGCAAAGAATATAGAGTACTCAATATATTGTTAAAACTCACTGAACCATCTCGAACATGAGTTATGCATCTACTTATAATTTAATGTTGTGTTTCTTTCGGAAGTGATTTTGGAAACTAGTAGATTTTGATTGAGTAATAAACTTATTATAAATACACTATCGTTTTTAAATGAACTTACGCGGTATGACGTGAAATTAAGTATGTATATATTGTATATGTGTTTGATATAACATACTATATATGTAAATAATTGATTACAAAATAATTCATGAACTTACCTTTATTTCTAGTTTTCATTCATAGTTATCATTTCAATGCAATTCATAAATCATGGTAATTCATTCTATTTAATGTTTAGTATTGAATAAGTTTTAATATGAATAGTTTAAAAGAAAACTTTTCGATTCAAAGAATATTATACAAAAAAAAAATTAATTTATGTGGCCTTTATTCCCAAATAACATTTCGCTTTAAAAATGTGGCATAATTTAGCTTTCTGCTAGCAAATAATTTAGAGCATTCGATTCTGACTATTCGCTAAAAATAACCACTATGGATGACATAAAGCATTTCGTAGTCTCCATAACTGGCAAACGTCCGCTTTCATCAATTCTAGCGTCAATGATGTCAAAGGCCTCAGAAGCTTAACCGGCACGTCAACAAAATTCTATTTCGCATTTAATACCTCGCTGGCACTCCAAATCGGTCCAGCCACCTAAAGTATGTAATACTGCCTTTGCAAACAAACTCGATATAAATCGTTCTTTTGGCCATCTGGTATTTTTGTGCGTCCATTCGAATACCGCCAAAAAAACTAAGTATCAACGACGATGAAATTTCTGATTTTGACCATTTCCAACTGGAATCACTACCTTTATCTGACGTCGTAACTTCAGTTACGCAATTAATCAGCACAACAGCGTGTGATGATGATCTCTTTGACACCGCATCCACCGATGCGTCCATTGGGTTACCGAACGTCAACGCAGCAAACGAAGCCCTGTTCGAAGTACCTGATGTTGTAGGCATTGCTTCAGTTTCAACGAAGGAGGCAACATGTAACATTAATCTTTTAAATAATTTGTTTGTTGTTGTTTCATGTTTTTTTATATTATCAGAATGTTCGTGGACTCAGATCGAAGACCAGGGACTTCTTATTGGTTAGTAGTGCCTGTAACTACGATGTAATTGCTCTAACGGAAACATAGCTTGTACCAGCTATTTATGACAGTGAGTTGTTTGAACAGGATTTTATTGTGTATACGTGCGACAGGTCATTACTAAATAGCACTAGAGAAAGGATTGATGGTGTACTGTTGGCTGTCAGATCTGGACTTAGCAGTGAGCGATTACCGTTCCTGGTACCGAAGGAGTAGAGATAGTATTCGTCAGATTGATTGTTAATGGTAACAGTTTTTATATGTGTTGATTGTACATTCCATCGGGCGCTGCAGACTGTGTATTATTCTTAAATAGACGCATTGACCAAATTTTATGGTCATGTGGATGTAAAGTTTAATGACACTGTGTTTATTGTTGGAGATTTAATATTCCTTTAGTGGAATGGATCAATGACGACATTAACACTAAAAATCTCCTGCCAACTAATTCTGGATTGTGGAGTTGTGGAGTCAACCATGCTCTCTATCTTATTTGGTAATGATCTGTGTCAACTGAACCACGTTTTCAATTACCAAATTGTTGGACCTTGTGTTTAGCAGCAATCAAGACGACGTCACTGTTGTTGAGAGTGGATGCGTATCACATCCCTATCGAAGTTAAATTTGATTTGAGTGTGGTTATCGTCGCAAGACCCAGTCCACCTGAAAGGGTGTTTGACTTCAAAAGGGCAAATTTCGATTCGTTAAACAGTCACATTC
>JANSTU010030143.1:0-12149 GCA_027564075.1 Bolitophila hybrida
ATATTTGGAGAAAGGTGTGATAATCTTGAAATTCGGTTGTGTGCCTTTGGTTTGGTTTTTATATCCTCTGTGGTATTTATGTTGTGCATACATTGGAATTTTGATCAGTCTGTCAACATAATAAAATCATGATTGTATGTATAATATCATCGTGTCATGTTCCTTTTGGTGGCATAGGGCCAGCACATCGGTTTGATTGACCATTATGAGTTCACACGACTGTGTAGTTTTGTTCTGAGCTACTTCTATTGGAGTTTCTGTGCTCCAAACACTCACATCACATCCCCGAGTAGAGTTAATTTACCCTCTATTATCGGAAACTTCAGACGCAATATGAAACAACAAAAAAAATACGGAAATACGGGAAATCTTATTTACGATAATTCTTCTCAGTTAACATGGAACAATAAATAAATACTTATGGAAAAAAAAGATGGTCTAATGCCGCTTCCTATTTGATGGTAAACTACTTGGCCCTGCACCTTAAACGTACCGAAAAATGAAAAGGTCACTCGATGTAATCGGTGCCAAAGGACGACGTCATTTGAAAGCTAGAGTTGTAAATGGTGTTCCATTACGAAGGAAATATGTTAAGATAAAAAAGTCAATGTTATTGTTTGTAATTTTTTTTTATTTCTTTATTTAATCTTGTGAAATGGTTCATGGCAATTATGTGTGAAAGATAATATCGGCCAAATAAACCTCCAACCGATGGTCCAAATTTTTGATGACATCTCTGCTTAATTGCTTCTCGATCTCACCAATATGTCTTGTTATCTCGTTCTTAAGATATCCCCAAAGGAAGAAATCCAAAGGCGTCAAATCGCATGATATTGGTGGCCAATTGATTTCGCTGTTTCGAAAGATAATGTGCCCAGGAAACTTCTCATTCAATGCAGCCATTGTTGCATTGGCTGTGTGGCATGTGGCGCCGTCTTGTTGAAACCACATGTCGTCGGTATCCATAGAATCCAATTCTGGCCACAAGAAGTCGGTGATCATGGCACGGCACCGCTCACCATTCACCGTAACTGAATTGCCAGCTGCATTTTCAAAGAAAAATGGTCCAAAAAGGCGCACCAAACAGTGACTTTTTGTGGATGCATTGGCTTCTCAACAATCACCCTTGGATTTTCATCAGCCCAAATGCGGCAATTCTGCTTATTAACAATTGTCTTTGCTCATTCATCCAATCGTTGAACGTTTGGCGCTTCAAATGATCAGCATTACTTCTTTGGTCAATTGAATTTTGTAGGCGTGAAGAGACAAATCCTTTCTCAAAATTCGATGTAAGATGGTCGTGGAGAGGTTCACGGTTAATGGAACACCCTTTAGTTCCTTTCTCTTGTGAATGAAATGCTTGGAAGACGACTTAGTACCAAGCATCAAGGTCATACAAAAAGGCCGATCTTATCGATTGACTAAGTGTATCTGCAGCACGTAAAGTCCTTTCCCGATTAGCCTCCTAACGGATCTTAGTTTACCCCATCCTGTTCTATGTAAAAAAAACTTGCATGCAGCTGGTTTATTTAAAAAAAAATAATTAAAAGCTTAAATGCACTTTATGTGGCGAAGTTTTGGCGCTCAACTCTCTATTACCCTTCTAAGAGGGTTTAAAATGTGTATGAAACATTTTTATGTGAAACAAAAGAATATATCTATGTTTCAAATAATATTTTTTTTAAATAATTATGCATCATTAACCCCCTAACTCCCAAAAGAGGGCAAAGGGAACGACACCTAATTGATTTTTTTAAAATGAAAGAGCCGAATTGTTGTGACCAAACCTCTGGAGGTACTGGCGATATCATCCGTGGCCTGACATTAATTGTGTCAAATAGTAGTTGCAACCATAGCCATAGCCGAGTGGGTTAACGCGTTGGCCTGGCTTATGGGAGGTCACCGGTTCAATCCCGGTCGACAGACCGAAGTGTTTTTCGAATGCAGCACTTTTTTAGCCTATTACTGAAATAAATTATTGATTTGGAATAACGGAACATTAATGCCATCAATTAACATATACACACGCATAGAACAATAAGTATATGATTGCGTGACCTGACCACGCGTGTGAACCCGTAATGGTCAATAAATCCGCTGTGCGACATCGCACACTGGCCAAAAGGGATTATATGATCCAATCAGATGATGAGATGAGTAGTTGCAGTCTCCATGTGCAGGATTGATCCACGTATTGATGTTTGAAATCAATATATGCGTCTATCGACCTTTTTGTGCTGCTGCTGTCCCAGCGAACTTGTCACTTGGCTAACGATGTTACCCGCATTCGCATTTTATTGTTTTGCCTGAGGTTATACTTCGGTCGGTTGATGTTATCCGTTGATAGATCTGTCGTATATCGTTCTAAATAATAAATGTAGATTATCCCCTATCCGCCTCCCGGGAAGGGCACTACTGACTCCTGACGAAAGTGAGACCCAAAAACAAGTAAGGAAAATGATCAGCGAGAAAAAAAAGAACACTTGTTTTTTTTAGTGTATGAGTGTGGTGTGTGTAAGGTCCTTCCCTCTTCCCTTTTTTGGGAGTTAGAGGCTTGAATCTAATGATGCAGTTATTTAAAAAAAAAATTAAATACACGCGCCAAAAAAAAAGAAAGGAAATGATGAAAAATAGATTTTTTTTTTGTTTTTTTTTTCTCAAACGTGCATTGCAATAGTGATTTTTTGCAAAAAAAAAAAAAAAAAACATTATAGCAGATTTCCTTATCATCTCCATTAGCTCATGTTAACTTCTTGGCTTGTTTCAAGTAATTTCTTTAGAATTCTCAATTAGATTGAGTTCAGGCTTCTTAATGGCAAGCAACATAAGGTTACCAATTAAGTTTTTATCTATAAATTCAAAGATTAAGAACACTACAATGTTATCGTTTTGACTATGTAGCATAATGAAGAATCATCTGGAAATTGTTATATTTACTTGCACACAACTTATCTATAGATGGAAGCCATTACTACAGTCTTTTTTTTTAATTTGTTAGCAGTAATGCTAATAATAATTTAAATAGGTCAATAAGACTTAGGGGGCGTGTCCGATGACAAACGGTCGCCGTTTTAATGTATCTAATTTTTTACGTTCTGCGTTTCTTCTGAAAAGATTTTTCTCCTTTACGCTGACATAACATAAGTCTTTCGTTAAAAGGGTCTCGTGGAGACCCAGTGTTAGGTTTCATGGTATTTTCGGCTTTTAATATCGAAATAGGCGCTGCGTTCGACAACAATCGCAGCAATCCAGACTACTGCGACACATCTATATAGAAAAAAATAAAAATATAAATTAACTTTGGATTTTTGAATCGATGTGTCAGGTGTGTTATTCGACACATCGAACTCGGTGATTCGCCCGAAAGAAAAAGAATTTCATAAAAATGGCCATAACCGAACTGTAAAGTTTCCTGAAAACGTTACGGTGTTAATGTGAATGAGAGTACAAATAAAATCTATTGGCAGGCCAAACATCAATCCAATCAAAACTCTCTAGGATATCATTAGGAAAATGCTTCGAAATTATCCTCAGAGAATAGTCAAAGGATTGAAGGTGAAGATCATGGAATTTTGGAAAAACTTTTGATAGTTGATAGTTAGGAACCGAAAAATCAAGCAAATTCAGTAACAAGTTCCTTGGTTCAAGCAACAATGCGCTTGATTCCAGTAACGTGTTTTATATTAATTTTATTTTATACAGAATACTTCAAATAATGCGGTGTTCTTCCACTTATAAATGACCTGACATCACGGATCCATATAAAATGTCAGCCACAATTGATGGTCATCTGTAGATTTTTTTTTGGAATCATTTAATAGAATCAAATAATAAATACAATATTTATTTGGATGCTATTGTGTTTTCTTGAATGTTGGTGTTTGTTTTAATTTACTTCTGCTAGTTGTGGAAAATTCCATCGCATATTATCTTTATTAAAATAGTGTTTATGTATATTTAAAAAAACGGTGCTTGAATCAAGCAATCGGTTACTGACATTTAGTATCGTGCTTCTTGAACTCAATAACGTGTGTCTCAAATTCAGTAACACGTTGCTCAAATCAAGAAACGTGTTTCTGATATTCAGTAACAAGTTTCTTGGATCACCTTAAACACGTTTCTTTATTCAAGTAATCAAGTAAATGTTACTGCATTTAAGAAACCTTTATTTAAATTAAGTATCATTTACTTGAACTGATTTCAAGTAACCATGGTACTGATTTTCAGTAATAAATTTCGTTCCGTGTTTGCTTAATTTTTTTTTTTTGCGAAACTGTAACTCTATTAAATTGCCCGATTTCATTCTTGTCAAGTATGCTTGTTTGTTTTTATAATGAATTCATATTCAGTCGATTTCAAATATAAATATTTTTTTTTTTGTAATAATGGACTTAACGGTAAAAGTTCGAGAAAATCGTAATATTTTACGATGAGTAAATACACGACTATGACTCTGATACAAATTGCTTATGAGAGTAAGTTTGGGGTCCGTAAATGTTTACGGCTTTCTTCAAACAAATTGTCCGCATCGCCCAAACGGAAGGGCAAATGTGGTCGATAACGAAAGACCACTAAAAGAGACGATAATATGTTGCTAAGAATTAACACCATTAATCCAACAAAGACCACTTCCGAACTAAACATTGATTTACAGAATGCTGGAATTGACATTGATCCGTTACCCGTACAAAAAACAGTTATTGACGGCAAAAATCAAAGGATTGGCATGGGCCAACAAATATAAATGCTGGACAGTTGCCGACTGGAAAAATCTTTTTTCGGTAAATGTTCGTCGTCGCAAAGGTGAGCCAATACAAACAAAACACATTGCTCAAACTGTTAAATACCCATTAAAAAAAATGTTTTGGAGCTGCTTTTATTGATATGGTGTTGGCTCATTATGCCCTGTTGTTGGAATGATGAATTCGGCTCAGAATACTGATATGTTGATGAATAATGCTGTTCCAATGCTAAAATTGATGGAAAAAACACTGCTGAACAATCGTTCAACAAGATTTGTCTCCATGTCACACATCCAAAATTGTTAAAAACTATTTCGTTGACAATTCCATTAAAACGTTAGATTGTCCTAGAAATTCGCCGGATATTAATCCAATTGAACATTTGTGGGCGTCGACGAAGGCGAAATTGAGAAAGGTTGATTGCAGTACCTTATAGGCGCAATGGAGACCTCCATCAATAACATATGGTATAACGATTGCAGCTAAGTTGATCAAAGCTCTGGGTTATTTTATATTTATGAATATTGTAGGTTGAATTATGCAGAATAAATTTAAATTCCGTTGTCTGGTTGTGCATCCTAACGGTACAATGTAAATTGTGAAACACCAAAACTCAAAAAAAGTTTCTTTATTTGATCCACAGTGATTAATGACCCATTCTTCGACGAATGCGTTTTGCAGGTCACCTATAAAGTGATGATAAAAAGTGTTAAAATATAATAGGGTGTCAAATTGTGCAGCTTATAGTGGGATGATTCCCTGCCAATCCCAGCAAACACACAGCAGAACCTTCCTGGCCGTCAATCCGGGCCACCGTCTGGGACGTTTCACCGCGCTTCGACCACGACCGTTTGCGCTTCACGTTGTCGTAAGTGTCCCACTTTTCATCGCCAGTCACCATCCGCTTCATAAACGGGTCAATTTTGTTGCGATTCAGCAGCGATTCGCATGCGTCGATACGGTCAAAGATGTTTTTCAGCGTTAATTTTTCTGACTCCGATACATTGAGATTATTTGTGAATCCAAGCTTCTTCAAATGGTTTATAACGGTTTGATAACTCATGTCCAGCTCTTGGCCGATGCTACGGCTGCTATGATGCCGGTCTCTCTCGACCAATTCAGCGATTTTGTCGCAATTTTCGACGACAGGCCTTCCGGAGCGGAGCAACGAAAACGTTGAAACCATCGTTGTGCGGTGGAAATGGAAACTTTATTGGGTCCATAAACTGCACAAATTTTATTGGCGGCTTGAGATGCATTTTTGCCTTTGTCGTAGTAATACTGTAAAATATGTCGGATTTTCTCCTTATTTTGCTCCATGTTTACGACGCTATAACTCACGAACGACTAAACCAAACAACAACAACAATTATGGTTTATTGAATACTACAATAACTTTAATAATAATAATAACAATCATTTTAATAAGGAAAATAATTATTTTAAGATTTACAAATATATTTACACTGTTTCATAATTATTTTCAAACAATTCAGATTTTTCAACTGCAATACGGAGGCATGACATTTTTTTGTTTTTATTGAAATTGAAAAAATCGAATTGCACTCAATTGGATTTTAGTTCAAAAATCTAGATAATAAAAAATTCATATAACCTAAATCCGATAATCTAAAAAAAATATTTGTAACAGTGTATAGTGATAAAATGAGCGTGTTTAGTGCATTTAAGTGCAAACATGCTATATTAATACAATAGTAAGAGGAAAGTACGATTTAAAATAAAAAAAACATTTTTAGATTATCGGCAATGGTTTTAAAACCAAATAAAATATATCATCATCTCGTCTCTAAATAATAAATGTGTAACCTAACCTAATAAATGTTCTCATTTTAAATTATCGGCATCACGAAATAATATTTTTTTTTAATTATAATAGAAACAATATTTTGAGTTGATGAAATTTTTAGATTATCGGAATTGCGAAATTATTAACTAATAACAATAGTAATATTTGAACGCGTGAATTTTGAGCACTCTGAATGATACACGCCGGCGGTTAACTGTAAAAAAATATATGGTGCAGCTTATGCCTGCCGTTTTCTTCAGGAAATTAATCCTCGAGTTGAAATAAAACACAAGGATTAGTACGTAATTTGTACGAGTTAAATCAAGGATTAATTACGTAAAGAAATCAGGCTTTAGACAATAAAAAAACACACACACGCGCGCTAGATATATAAATCTATATAAATCCAGCGTTTACTGTTAGCAAGAAATAGACGCACACACACAGACGTCGCTGTTGCCAATTTTAAAAACAGGCGCACGCATACACGGTGAGGTATTTTGGTTTATATATATTATACGCGTCGGGGGCTGAAAAACACTCACGATAATACGTCGGCGAATTAAATTTTGGCGACTGTGTGCTAGAGAAAATGGATAACGAATGACACAAATGTCTATATCCGAAACGTCACGTAGCGAAAAAAAACACAGATCCGTTGTCTTTACAAGAAACAGAAAAATCAATAATAATTATTCAATAATACCTTAATTGTAAAATGTTCATTATACCTATGTTTACAAGTATAAAAAAAGTATTTCCAAGAAAAATGATTCCACATTCAATAGACAACACGTTGTCATTAAAACAAATATAATGACAGTCAATATAAATATATGTATGTAAATATAACTATTTTTTATATAAAACAAATTAATTCGTTCAGTATACATATACGAGTACTATCTCTACCTCGGTAACTAAATCTTTATTATGCATTAATTCTTTGTGCAATCATCTATAGCGTATATATATATGTATATATGTATATATCAGGGTAATTACTCAATGTTAAATTAAAAATTCTGACAGGCGGATTTCTGCATTATGCCGAGATTATATGGGAAAATGCAAATGCACCTTGCACCTTTAGACATTCAAAAATTTAATGTGCTGTCTTATCTCGGTACGCATATGTAATCTATGTATAACAACAATTCCAACAGAGTGAAACATAACAACTCGCCAGGTACGCGCACGTGTGCCAATCGTGACAATATTATAAATGAAGAAGTGCATTTCGCAGAACATATACATTTAAATATGTATATATAATATAGTGCAATGTAATGTAATGTATAATACAGTTAAAAAATGGTAATGTGTGTTTTACACTTTATACTTTAATACGCATTTGTTATTGTATAAAAATAAATATTTAATTGCATTACATCACGTCGTCAATTTAATGTGAATTCATATATTGTTTGTTCACATTTGCACTTCTTGTGTGTGGCTTTTACATAAATTGCATTTAGTGCATTAGCCAAGTCTAACATTTGTTTATAAAACAAAAACTTACGTTTTTTTTTTGTAATGTTGATAGAATTGGATACAATTTTAATATAATGCAAAAATCTAAAGTTTTTATATTTTTTGCTTCGACTTTTCGTTTTTTTAATTGTTCTTGGTTCTTTTATATTGAATAGGATTTTTTCGATTTTCAGGTTATATTTAATGTAATTTCGATTTTTTTTTCTATTTTTTTAATATTTATTCGATTTTTTGGTTATATTTAATGTAATTCCGATTTTTCTATTTTTAAATGTAATACAAAATAGAAAGTTCAATATTTTCTTTGGATTTATCTTTTTTTAATATAATCAAAATATCGAAACTTTTACATTAATTGTTTTTGTTTTTTTATATCACCGGTTTCGATGTTTCCTGTATAATTTAAAATATTTCCGATTTTTATATTTTTTAATATATTAAAACAATCTAAAATTTCATATTTTTTTTTTTCGATTTTTCGATTTTTTTTTGGTTATATTTAATATAATTCGGATTTTTCTATTTTTAATATAATAAAAAAAATCTAAAATTTCATATTTTTCATTTCGATTTTTTAAATTGTAATAACACCGGTTTGGATGTTTTCGATTTTTTGGTTATATTAAACATAATTCCGATTTTTGTATTTTTTAATATAATACAAAATCGAAACTTTAATATTTTTGTTTCCATTTTTCCATATTTTAAATTGTAATAACACTGGTTTCGATATTTTGGTTATACCTAATATAATTATTGCAATTAAAATGTAAATATTCTACAATATTGATTTGATAAAGATCATTGTGGACATTATATGATTGAAATATATCGTAGTAAACAATGTTTACAAGTATGACGTAAAAATTATATTATTTTATTATACTATATTAATTTGATACCTATGTATTTCAATAAAAATTTATAATGTAGTATTTTGTAAATGAAAGTCTGAGAACGTGTCCTCAAAAATATACTATTTGTTAGTCTGGCAACGTTGTAAACATTTTCATAAAATTGAATTGTGCGAATCCATCCCACTCCAACGATTTATTTGCGTGGTCCGACTCACTCACACATCCCAAAAATAAATTGTATTTTGTGTCTTCTGTCGTTTAGTGTACTGTGCTACACACACACATTGCTGTCTGCTGCGTTCGGCGAGAGTTAGAATGAAATAGAGCACACACATAATGTATTGAAGTGAGATATAAAACATTTAATCGGTTGTTCTTCTTTTCGCTTTTTATACATGTGTAAATATTATTGGTTTCATCATTTTTCTTTGTCCAACAACAAATTAATACATTAAATGATAACTGCTTAAATATTTTGTGACAAATCATTTAATAATGTAATATTAATTAATTCACTTTAAAAAAATGTATTAAGTATAAATAAATAAATTATAACTTATAAATCGTGTAAAACCGAAAGTTTAAACATCGCTATTTTTTATAATAAATTAAATAAAATATAAAAACTTAAAAATAGATAACACCAAAGTTATTTTTTTTAATATAATTTAAAAATCGGAAGTGAATTTTTGTTTCGTTATTAGATACGTTATTTTAAATTATAATAAATATACCATGAAAATCTAGTATGCATTGAATTGTTTATTGAGTGTATTTAAAAAAAAAAACGAAAGTAAAAAATATGAAAATTAACCTAAAAAATTAAAAAAAGTTATTTTTAAATTATTTTTTTATTAAACATCGAAACAAAAAAAAGTGTTCATGTAAATTCTTTATATAATGTTTTTCGTAAGTATAAACATCGGTATTTTTATAAAATATATAACATATAACCTAAAAATAAAAAAATCGGTAAAATCAAATGTCCAAAAATCGGTGTTTTAAATTTGATTATATTAAATAAAAGAACAAGAACATGTCGCAAGTTATCCTTGCGCGTATCCCTAGGGCACTCACTCGGTACTCTCAGATTATACTACATGTCGCTAGATATCCATGCGCTTTTCACATAGATACTCGTATTTTGCACGAGCGGCATGGGGTCCTTGTATTTTGTTTGTATGGCTATTCTGAGGGATAGCCTCAATGAGAAAGCCATAAGCCAATTGGCATTCCAATTCGGGATACTCGTGCGACTATACTCATTTTTTGAGGCTTCGCAAAATGTTTGTTGGGTAATAATAAAAAAAATGTTTCATTATGTTTTTTTTATATATTTATCATATGACTTAAAGGTACTTTTAGAGTTCTTTTACGGTACTTTGTAGGGTACATTTAAACTCTGAATATAATTTAAAGATGCAATTAAAGAAAATCGAAAAGTATTATGTAAACTGCAGATGAGCGTTCCCATTTAATGCAAATATATTTTTATAAAAACAAGTTCAGATAGAAAGACATAAAGAAAAAAAAAGATAAGATCGACAAAACACTACAATTATATCTGGCTAATAAATATAAATGTAATATAATTAAAAAAAAGTAAATAATGTAAACAATATTTTCTAACAAAATGCGATGCTTTCCCAAGAAAACCACCTGCACCAGTCACATGCAATTCTATAGGTCACACAAAGTAACACTAAATACATTCAATTAAACCGTAATCACTCAAAAGAAATAATAATCATAATATAATATACGATACATCGCATCGACAATCATTCAATTACCAATCCTATTTAGATTGTCGATTGTACTGGTACCGTATTATATAAAGTCGATTTAGAATATTAGCCATATATGCCTGGCGATTATATATAAATACATAATACAATCATTATTTATCAGTATATTGTAGACTCATATACAAATTATTATATTATACATTGAGGTAATTGCATTGTGTACAGGTGTGGGTTAATATACAGTAAACTATTCAATGAGAGCTTCTGAGGTGTGCACATATACGTGAATTATGTAATCGTGTAAATCGCCCGCGGTACACATGCCCGCCGAAGCCAACCGCTGAGTATAGAGGAATTCAAAATTGATTGATAATAAATAATTCTCTTAAATTTTACAGACGTAGTTTGGACATACCACACAAAACCACTGCAGCATAACTTCAGATTTCAAGTAGTACCGTTTTGGAGTCTCAAAGCTTTGCGAAGTCGAAATCGAATTAAGGACTCAATTCAATCAAGGAAAATTCAAATAAAAATGTATACAAAAATAGTTTATGGTTGAAAAAAGCTCTACCAGTCAAATTGGCTTCGAGCTGGCGACCTGCGACTGCGTCTAATTGTATGTGTATATATGCAAAATGTATGCACACAATGTCTGTTTGTTCATAATGCATGTATAATTTTATGGTGAACTATTCCGGCAGCAACAAGGCCAATAATAATAGAATAATGAAGCCACTGTTCGCACAGCGGGATGACACTATACAGCAACGTGACACCAATTAGTGTTTGTTCCGTACTCAGGCTTGATGGATTTTTAGAAATATTATTTATAAAATATTGAAAAATTGCATTGCAAACGTGCATAAAACACACAAAAACTATTGGAGATATTTAAATATTACATATATATGCAAATGATGTGTTAATTCAATTGAAACACCTGAATTGTTTCGCTTTCAGTGTTTTGCCAGCGCGTTCGATCGATTGAAAATGGATTACCTATATTCACCTATTACCACTAATGTGTATTGCATACAAACTGTGTAAATTGTAATTGTGCATTTATATTACAAATAAACCACAGACAAAACCACATTAAAATCGAGAGTCCTAATACACAGACACAAAATTCCACCGAGATGTGAAAGCATTTTGAATAATATATAATATATGTGTTTGTAATGTGTGCTAAAACAGATTAAAATAAATTAATATACAAAGTTACCAGTAATTACATGTCCACACAATTAAGTGTTTAGTGAATACAAGTACATAACAATCAACTACATTCAGACATACAATGTAACTCGTCATGCCGAGATGAACTTTCTTTGAAGCCATTCGTTTTTCGTTACGGTTCTGCATAAGTTGTTATAACACATCACTCAATAAGTCCGTAGGATGACACATAGCTATGTAACAATCCATATGATTTGTATGAAGTACCAACCTTAAAAAGATATCTGTCAAAATTTCATGACACTCCGACGATTAGTTT
>JANSTU010030154.1:0-12148 GCA_027564075.1 Bolitophila hybrida
TTTAAATATTAAATTATGATCTATTGAATTCGTTCATACTTTGTACTAAATTCTACAAAAAAATGAAGAAGTGCAATGTAATTTCGTGTTGGCAAAAGTCCGGAAATTGTTATTATTATGAGTATGTTACGATTCATCGCTTTTTCCGTTCACTAAATTCGATTCACAGATATTGTTCTATATATTTTTTACAATATCATTCTGTTGCACGATTATAGAATAATAACACTAAATTTTAGTCAGTAGGTTTTTTGTCCATCAATTATTTATTTATTTATTATTTTCATTATTTTAATATTGACATCGGATAAAACCCTTCTAAAGGTAGTACAAAACTCATCACACAGTTGTTCTTTGCTGCTACCGTATTTATTTTAAATCGGAATGTTAATATTATTGTTTATTACCTAGATTGATATTATGTGATAATTTACAACTTATGAACATTGAACATCTGCAGATTTATTTGGTTCATAAGTAAGTTTTATCAAGAAACACAAATTATAATAATTTATATAAAAATCGCATGGAGTCTATGTAAGGCGATTAAAGAGAGTAAAGGTTTAACAAGACGCGCTAAAGTTATTAAATCAATTAATCGCCATAAATACTGTTGCAGCAAAAAACGACTAGTGCATGAGTTATTTATTAATTTTTATATACAAATAATAATTAAATAATCTCCTTTAACTAATCACATTTTTCTCTCTTACTCTTTTTCAGAATTGTATGCATAAGTTGGATAACGTTTAACAGAAAAGACCAAGTTATAATTTTGAATTTGAACATTAATTGGGGAACATTAAAATTACACACACACACAAAAAATACTACTTCGAAAAAAAACTTATTAAAATCTGAGAATGAAATGCAAGTACATGCGCGAGTGTAAGAAACATAGAAAAACAAACATGTCATCTTTAAGTTCAATTAAAAGCCTGAAGGCCTACTGTTTAGAGCACACACATTCACACACTGATGTATCAATACGCAAACCACCATCTCGATCTTGAATACAAAAAAAGAGAGACCCGAGAGATATTTCGTTTTTGCGCTTGCATTCATTTCTTATTTATGTTAAACAAAACGTAATTATTATTGATATAATTATTAACATTATTATAATATATAAAATTATAAATATTACATAAACACCAATATAGTTTTGATTTGCATTTACGGCCAGCCGCCAACACGTTGTTAAGCGTGTGCATGTGTATGTGTACAAATATATACGTTATCGTTAATTGTTTTTGTTGTTTTTTTATCATTGTGCTGTGGCGCATCAGCAGTTTATGCCCACACACAAGCACACTAATTCACAACCGCTTCTGAAGTGCGGATGTGCCGGTATCACTGGTACCATAGTTTTATATAAATTCAAAATATCATGTTTTTTTAATTATAAATATTTTAATGAATGAAATTAAAAATAAACTAATACAATAATCGGCTTTACTTACATTCCGTTCTGCAGTTTAAACGTATAAAACCAAATACGCAATCGCACGCATTTGAAAAAAACACACTACAGTTATCCAAAGACACACATACAGACATTTGATCGAAATCCTGCCAATATTCGCTCTACGCGCCGAATGCTTGCCCCTATCCATCTCTTCAAGTATCCTCTGCACCCACACAACTTTAATTCCAGCAAGTACACACGTTCCTGTCCAGCTTCTATATAGAGACAAAAATTTAGATTCTAAGAATATAGCTAGACGAAAAGTTAACGGCAATAACACACACATACACACACATATGTTTATGTTTCGATCTTTATTTTACGAAAATACAACAATATATTGTACAAATTATAAACGTTTTGATTACACATAATACACAATAAGTATTAATTTGAAAAGTTGCGCAGCGTGCTGACAACACCTAGACCGTACAGTAGACGATCCTCTAGTACTGTCCAGCCCTTGGCCTGTGCAACTTCGATGTTCTTTAGGTATGCACGCAGTTCTTGGCACTCAACAATCGATCGGCTGTGTGCCTTCAGGAATACACCCAAATAGGTTTGTGCTAACTCGAAGTTTAGATTCGTGCTCAGCATGAACTCAATCATTTTCATAAATTGCAACATAACGCTAACAGTACCACCGCCGTCTGGATGCAGTGACTTGATCTCAAAATCAATCATCGATGGTCCAACTGTGGTAATGTGTTCGATGGACTTGTCAAAGTTACCCGATTGTACACTCTCCTCAAGTACTTTACCGAATACCGTAAGATTGTGGAAATTATCTGGTACCAGCAGTTTTGATGCACTTTCGCTGACCTTTGCCTTGGACATATCGAACTTTAGATCTAGTCCAGCAACAGTGGGCAAAAAGAATGGTGCCTGTTTTGGTGCTTTCGGTGGTGCCTTTGGTTTGTTACGCTTTTTCACAAGATCAATATTCAGAAGATTCTGCCATCTTGATGCGGCTAACGTTGACATTGTGACGAGTTCTTCGTTCAGTTGTATCGGCGATTTGTACTCTAGGTCCAGTTCCTCGCCTTCTTCGTCTATGGTCAAGGCGTCCAATGTATTTGGCAGTTCATTTTCCTCGGACTGCATCGAACTGGGCAGATCCAATAGTGGTGGTTCAGATTCTGGATTGATAGCACGTAGCGAAACGTGACTGAACAGTGTTTTGTTAGCCCATAGGAATAGACCCAGGTAATTTACATGAGCTGTTGCCAAGAAATCTCCGGTAGGTGACATTGTCAAAGAAATACAAGCCTTCTCCAGCTAAGACAAAAAAATCCTTAGCTAGATGAATTCCATTGTAAATAAAGGTATACTTACTCGGAAATGATCGATAAGGTACGATGACGGGATATCCCATACTTTGATTGTGCAGTCCATAGCTGCCGTAATGAGCCACCGACTGTCCGGGCTGAAACAGGCATCTGTAACTTGTGCTGTGTGACCGGTGAATTTACGCACCACTGTTCTTGTATCGCTGTCCACAATATGCACGGAAAAGTCTTCAAGGGCAACGCACAGCATTGCACTCTCGCGATGTGACCTAAACATCGTTACACCTTCGCCAAGGTTTATTTTTGTAACTGACTTTGTAATATCGTGTTCCTTAAAATTCCAGAACTTGACATAACCATCACTACCACCAGTCACCACAAACTGGTTCAGATTGTCACAGTTTACACCTCGAACCGCGCTCTTATGAGCTGGCCGTCCATATTGTGCACGATGTATTCCAGACTGTACATTGAAGCGTTCTACGTCACCCGATGAATATCCTTTAAAAAAATGGTTATTATTCGCCAAAAAATAAACAGGTATTTCATGTAACTAACCGACAATAACAAAATTGCCACAGTGCGTCAAGCACAAACAAGATGCTTCGGAATTAAAATCTGTTCGCCGTTTATTGTGAAACTTCTCAGGAACTAGCTTTAGTTCACCCATTTTACATTTATGAAACGACCATGTGGTGGCAATAACCAAGCCACTGTGAATAGCCACGATGTTGTCCCACTCTTTTTCTCGAGTTATCTCACACGTAAACTGTGTGATCGGTGGCATAAGAAAAGGGTCTTCTTCGAAACGATCTAAAATGCACGATAGGATTAGATTTAATCTACAGCTATCAAATTATAAACTTACTCTTCTTCTTTGAAGCCTTTCTGTTGTAGCTAGCACGACCGAGACTTTTGTTTAGTGTTTCAGAAACTGTACTGAATATACGTAGAGATGAGTCCTCGCCGGCGGATAGAATATTCTTAGCATTTGCACCATGATATTTGATGCATAGTGGAGGTGCAGCATGACCCTCTCTGATTCTCAGTAAACGAGCACCGCCGTCTGGTAAATCAAAAATCCATAATTTCATTGAGTTGTCAGGCGATGTGGTTAACATAAGCGGTTCACTCGGAAGGCATGCGGTTGTTGTTACTGAAGAATCATGTGCCAATAGTTGACTGGCAACCTAGAGAAACAAAAATACTTTAAGACATGTTATTCATATTTTGATTAGGTGCATTACCTTTTTTTCTTCTAAATTCCAGAACACAACTTGTCCGTTAGTGCTTGATGTTGCCATTATCGGATGTCCATCGGTTCGGAAGGATATACCCGTCACTGGTCCCCAGTCCTGTTTGAACTCCATGATTTTCTCGTCGTATTTTAAATTCAACAATATAATACTGCCATCAAGCAGACCCACACCAATAACATCAATTGCCGGTGCAGCCGTCAGTATGTTAATCTTGCTTTCATACTTGTTAAAACTGTACACAAGCTTGCATTCCTTGATATTCCATAATTGCAGCTCACCCTGTTCACTACCGAATACAATCTTATTAATATACGTTGGTGGATGTACAAGTGCAGATATTTTGAATTCGTCGTTCTTGAAATTTAACTCCAGATACTGTTCTTCGGTTTTCACGTGCCATATCTTCAATGTACTATCCTCGTCCACGGACAGCAAGTGCTCACCAAAAGGTAACATCAAATGCACGTTCTTGGTATGTCCCTTAAAGATGTGTTTGATGACATTGCCCGAACGCCATGCGTAAATGTTTTTCGCACTGGCCGTGTATACAACATAATGATCGGCTGCAAGGCATGTTATGTCCTCAGGATGCAGTCCGCTTACAGAAATCAGTCTAAAATGATTGCAACTGTACGTATGGAATAGTCTGCCGATGCACGTTACAATAACATTTTCTTTGCGCCGTTTTATGTAGCGCGCTACGGCCGGAATTTGATTGCTCACGTAGCCCAGCGCCCTGTTGCGCCGGAACAATTTACTGCCGGACATCGTGGTGTCTTTGTTTCGGTAAGAATTTCAAATAGTTTTTTTTTGTGTTTTTTTGTTAAGTCGTCCGCGCACAATATTTTGCATTCGGTAAAATGTCAAAAATGAGACATAACCTTGTTTTAGAACGGAAGCATGCGTGAAATGAGGTGGCTGCAAACTGAATGTTTGTCCCAGCTGGAAAATAGTTTGATTTGTTCTGTTATTATTGCTGCTTTAAAATTTAAAAAAAATTAACTACTATTATAACTATTATAAATATACTCTTTGGTATAAAAAAGATTCGAATCAGTTTAATATCTAATATCGATATATATTTTTTTTGTTTTGAGAATATATATGATATGAAGAGATTTACCATAGCCGAGTGAGTTAACGCGTTGTCTGGATAATGGGAGGTCGCCGGTATGATCCTGGCTGGCAGACGGAAGTGTTTTTCGAATGTAGCATTTTAAATCAGTTGGTTCCTCTTGCTATTAATTACCTATTTCTGAAAAAAGTTATTGATTTGGAATAACGGAACATAAATGTCATCAATATACACACGCACCCTGTATAGAACAATAAGAATATAAAATAGCAAGATAGATCTCGGTGCATAGAGATAGATATCTCAAAAATATGCGCATTTGACCTGCAAAGTTTGTGAGAGTCGCGTCTGGGAAAACTCCTAACCATCGGGGATGTGTTGTCTTGCACAAACAGCACATTAGCATGACCTGACCACTCTTGTGAACCCGTAATGGTCAATGAATCCGGTGTGCGACATCGCACACTTGCCCTATCTCCCACAAAGGATTACAGGATCCAATGAGGAAAGAGATACCAAGAGAGAACATTACACGATTTATACTATAGTATACAGTAGTTTATTGAATGTGTGGCCATATTGAAACCTTATTCTTTATATTTTGAAACGATATATATAATGCAAAGAAAAATAACTCCTTCACGCACAAAAACATGGTGTTGCATTTGTAACGCAGAACGCACACATTCTCAAAATTGTGCAGGGAAACTAACGCGATGGTCAAAACAATCTCATTGGATCCTGTAATCCCTTGTGGGACATAGGGCAAATTAACACTTCTAACCATAGCCGAGTGGGTAATTAAAAATAAGAGTGTGATTCGATCATAAATGCGCGTCGATGAATTTTACTTGTTATGCTTGAACAGGAAGTGGTAACGATTTTACACCATCAAGAAGACGAGAACACGATCAATGTCATTAATTTAATTGCTACGCATATAGCGTGCACCAAATAATTAAATTAAAGTAAATAATAAAGTATTACGTTTTTGAATCGGCTACAAGAGACGGTAGTTTACACATGAACTAGAAATATATTATTAAGAAGAAATCTTAGTCCAATCCAATACCAACTTAACCAATTTCACATGAGCATATCAAGTGCCCTTAAAAGATGGTGTGTCGCTAAGTGTCAAATGATTAGAATCAACCAGTATTTCCGTTCCATCTTATCTGACACATGCCTGTATTTTTAAACAATAAAAAAATTGATAAATTAAAATATGTTTTTAGCAAGTATTTATTTTATTTGCATTATACGTATATGGATGATAGTATTTTGTAACTATATAAATGTGTGTCTAGTATTTATATACAATATAAATGTTATTATAAAAAACGCTCCAGCCATGGCATTTGATCAATAACAATTTATATTCTGTATATAAATTTTGTTTTCTAATGTCATTAAAGTGTTCATATTTATCAAAGCTATGTATTATATATACATATAAATATGTAATATATAAGCATATAACATATAAACAAAATTAATAAGACAACCTAATTATAAAAGCGCGCTGGTTTTTCTTTCACATTATAATATATGCATCGGTGCACCAGCAGTATTACAAGCATCCGAGAGCAACTTCTTCTTCTAGTTTATGTTATGTTAGTATATATTGTTTAAACAGTGTTGTCTTTGTAGGTTATGGCGTTAGTGTCTTCATTGCCCCTGCCACTGATTGCTCGATAAACAGCATTCCGGAAAATTTCGTTACTGGGCTCGTCTGCGGTGCGTCTTCGTGAGTTTTCAATCTGCGTATATATACAAAAAATATCATTTAGAAAATTTAGAAAATCTCTTAAATGATCATATATACCATTTGCTTGAATACTCGAAATGCGTACTGTAACTCTTTCTCGTTGTTATTTTTGCCATACTGCGAGGATGTTGATGCAAAGTTAATCGGACTTTTTGTATGTATAACTGGGTACTGTGCCTAGATTAATTAAATTAATAATAAAATCGATTTTATTTAAGTATTATTTTTTCGTACCATTTCAATGTTTTCCTTAGTCAAGACAGATTTCATTTGGTTATTATTTATTTCCTCCAAGTCGTCATCGTTTAGCACCGGTAATTGTGATTCAGATCTTTTGCCATGTCCGCCAATGCAAGAGTAACCGTATAGTGCACAACCGCCTGTTTGCATATTATTAATCAATAAAGAAATTATTTTTTAAACATTTGCTATCCCGTCAAACATTTATGCCTGATTCATTCCATTTTGGCCGTCGGTGGTATCTGGCATTAAACGTTTTGCACTTGAAGATGTAGATAAAATCACGCATACTATAGAAATATTTACGTTAGCTCACAATGCGCCAGACGGAAAATGTTTGACGGAATATGTTAGTTAAAATAAATGAAAATATCGTACGTTTTGCTTCACAGTTTGATGAAATGCTTAGCAAAACGGCTGCCACTATCAAGATGTGTACTGTTTTAGCCATATTGAGTCCTGTAAAAAAAATTGGTTGTTAATATTAGGATTCTAAAATAAATAGGGTTACATATGAAATACACACAAACGGTATATTATAAATTAATTTATTCAAATTTAAACGAAACACATATTGATTTATAATTAACTATTTTATGTGTGTTATTAGTTATCTGTGAGTTAATCTTAAACTATATGCACGTCAGTGTATACATGATGTACGCATTTTAAATGCAGGAACTGGCTGACCGATAAAAATAAACAAATCACAGAATTCATTGTAATATTTAGGCACAGTAAAATATTAAATGCAAGCGGTGTGTTAATTAAATCATGGGCGTATTATAATTACAGTGGTTTTTTATTCGTTTTAAAATTATATAGAATTCACTTAAAAAAATCAATAAAAATAATGTGTGTGGTGCGATAAAATTTCATCTGGCCACATAAAAGGTTACACAAAAATAGAACATGGCAAATATATTTAAATAAATATATAGTATTTATATTTTGTTGTATTTTATTTTTGTGTAAAAAAATATTATAAAAATATAAAAAAAGTCACATCGATTTTTTATTTAGTATCTGAAATATATTTTGTATAGTGCATACCTAGAACGACGTGCATTTTTAACAAAAAAACACGCTGCCTGTTTACACAATACATATGAAACAAGTTCGGCAAGTTTGGGTTTTAAATCTAGATCGGTGCAGACACCTCTCGACCATCTAAAGTTCCCAACACTGAGTATGTTGTCATTAATGTAGTAAAACCCAATGTAAAGAAAAATGTGTTTTGATGCTAAGTTCCCAAATATTAATCTGTTCATTTTGGATCTACTCAAAAACAATTACTTGGTACGGTAATCCATATTGCTACCCTGAAAAAAACAATGGGACATTTTGTTTTAACAAATTTCACTAAATATACGCCACCGAATTCAACTACTAGTAGTTAAACATACTGCTCTCCAAGGAAGGCTACCGAACATCTATCACTGGAGAAAAGTCTAAGGTCTATCGATTATTACAAGACAAGTATTATGGTTCTGACTATAAATAATATAACTTTAATATAACTATAAATAATTTAGAAATACCATATACCATAAGATACTTTAATAAGCCTTTACCGCTATTTCATACTGGTGTGCGCGATGCTGCACTCACGGGAATTGATGTGTACATCTAGGCTCTTTACAGAGGTTGTGGTTTTGGTCACACATAAAAAAATCGAAATCGAGTAACATCTACAGCGCTATTCGCGCGTCGCATTAGCGTTGGAGCGCCACGAAACTGACACATGGCGGTCAACTTTCTAACTAGGCCGATTACGGTCACGGCCACATTCCAACTTCCCCAACTTCAACAATTAATATAAAATTTCTTTAGTTTAAATTTAGATACGATCGCAAGATATTGAAAATTAAAGGAAATCACGAAGTTAATGTATTGTTGCAAAAAATTCGTTTCCTACAGTCTTTGGTGGAATACATGGAAAGTAAATAAAAATCAAAACTAATTATCTCATTGGATCCTGTAATCCCTTGTGGGACAAAGTCCAGTGTCTGATGCCGCACACCGGATTCATTACGTGTTCACACGAGTGGTCAGGTCATGGTAATGTGCTGTTTGTGCTGTGCTACTCCTATTACAGCTAACACTAACAACACATCCCCTATGGTTATGAGTCATATTTTTGAGATATCTCTATGCACTGAGATCTATCTTGCAATTTATATTCGGAATCGTGAATAATCAACGCCATCATACACTTGTGGTTCTATACATGGTGCGTGTGTATATGTTAATTGATGGCATAAATGTTCCGTTATCCCAAATCAATAACCTATTTCAGAAATAGGCTATTAATAGCAAGAGGAACCTACTGATTTAAAGCGCTACATTCGAAAAACACTTCGGTCTGCCGGCCGGGATTAAACCGGCCACCTCCCATAAGCCAGGCCAACGCGTTAACGTTGAAAGAATTAATTTCATTTGTCTCAATGAAGAGTTGCTCGAAAAAGCATTTGAAATATATTTTAATGAAAACTCATTAAAAAGATCCTTAAAGCGAACTGGACAACCTCAAAAATCTTTCGAAATTTTTTCAAATAGTGGTAGAATATTAAAAGTTCTACAATAGAGAAAATTGGTACCAAAAGAACAACCTCAAATCGCTGCACTACAAACCATGGACACAAAAGTTTTGAAAATTGTCAACTTTGCAAAAACTGCAAGCTTTTCCAATTCCTTATGCTATAGATGAAGCATTGGCATGTTTTATTGATTGTAAAATAACAAAGAACCAGTACGAATTGACGAGGATAACAATCAAATCAAGGAATACCGATATTTATTATCTATATTCTGATATATTTAAGGCAAATAAATCCAGCCGTGTTTTAGTGACCGAAATAAGTGCCGTCATTGGACTTCAAGAATTATTGAACCACACTGCTCACAGATTATTAATGTTAAGAGAATATTTTGAAATGTCCATCAAAAAATCCTAGACCATCTTCCATGAGCCTATGCAAACCAATTTCTTTAAATTTTGTAAACAAACGGCTGGTAAAATTAAAAGTACATCGGCTAACATCAATTTGCAATATAAATGTTTTTGTAATTAAAGCTTACAATTAAACCTGTTTGAAACAATGATCGATAATAAGGTATGTAACTCGACTATATACCATATACCATAAACCACTAACTATTTACTAGCTAAAAAAATGGAGAGTTGCAGTTAACGTTAAATGACGTCTGTCATAAGATTTTTCAATGTTGATAATGATGATTCACGATTCCGAATATAATAGCATGATATATCTCGGTGCATAGAGATATCTCAAATATACACGCATTTGCCCTGCAAAGTTGTTGCAGTTGCGTCAGGGAAAATTAAGACTCTAACCATCGGGTATGTGTTGTGAGTGTTAGAGCACAGTTGCTCCAATAGGAGTAGCACAGTAAAAATAGCACATAAGAATGACCTGACCAGTCGTGTGAACCCGTAATGGTAAATGAATTCGGTGTGCGACATCGCACACTGGCCCTATGTCCCACAAGGGATTACAGGATTACAGAATACAGGATTGTTTTTGTCTTGGACCGGTCGTATAGACTGTTTTCGAGATATTTTAACATTCGTTTTCATATAATTTTCAAAATAATTTCTTATATTAAAATATTAAATATTAAATTGAATTCAGTTATTAAAATATTAATTATTAGAAGAAAAAATTAAGAAATGTTATAGGATGCCTGAGAAATAAAGAGCTTATTATGACGTGTTTTTGATTCCATGATTGTAGATTTTTGGATTATTTAAAAAGTATTTTGGTATTTAAAATACAGAAAAAGTATTTTAGTATTTTGAAAATACTTGTATTTTAAAATAGTATTTTAAAATTAATTGTATTTTAAAGTAGTATTTTGAAAATACAAAATACTTATTTGAAAAAAGTGTTTTGAAAATACAAATTACAAAATACTTTTTTTGAAAATAGTATTTAAAAACCAGTATTTTAAATACTCCCTAAGTCTGAGATTGAAACCTACTACTATAAAAGCTACTGCATACAAATGACATTTGAAATTTAATTCTTGAATATTATAATATATAATAAAAAGTATTGTCGTTATCGGCTTTTGTGTAATTATTAAAAATTTTAAGATTTCGTATTTGTTGTTTTTTTAAGATTCCGTCCCGCACCCAGCTGGCGCTCTTACGAATACTGCTCGATTTAGACAACACCTTTCTAACATGAGAATCAACATACATTTTTGCTCATAGAACATATATTGTTTAACTGGCTCCGTTCTAAAAGCTATCCGTGGGTGACGCGAAACAAGGGTTGAGGAGCCTACTGGCTGAAACTGCAGACTTTTGTTTAAATAATAATGACGTGATTTTTCATAAATTTTTTGAAACACAATGTTGTCCACATCAAAAGTTATTCAAGTCTCAAACGCTATTCCAACAGATGGCGCACCCTGTATCTGAAACTTCACAGATGTCATCTAACATCTCATTACTTTATTATGAGAGAAATTTAGAAGATCTGAGAACCTGATAGATATTTTTGGCAGGTTAGCAGCGTTTATACGTTCCTACAGTGGAACGGATAATTTTCATTTAGACGGTTGAATGCACAAGTCAAAAAAGCAGAAATGCGTTGTGACTGTCATTGTCAGTTGAATGTAAGAATTCCATAAGCACAAACGTGCAAAAAATTGGTATATGGCCATTTCGCCGAATGCTGTTTCGCCTAATGAGCCGTTTTGCCGAATGCCGTTTCACCGAATGGCTAGCCGCTTTTGTTCAGTACAAAACTTTTACACATTAAACTGTTTAGTTCCCATGTACTTTGTGTTGAAATAAAAAGAGAATTTATAGGATAAATTAAAGAAACAATCATTCGACGAAACCGCATTCGGCGAAACGGCGTACATTCCAAAAAATGGTAATAAATTGTAAGTGCAAATTGTTATAAAAATTAGAGTTAATAAGGGAATGTAACGAAGTTGTAAATAAAGTGGCTTACATTAAATAAATAATTGTGTTATTATATTAACTGAGTGATATAGTAATACACATACACA
>JANSTU010030165.1:0-12147 GCA_027564075.1 Bolitophila hybrida
TAATGGTCAATGAATCCGCTGTGCGGCATCGCACACTGGCCCTATGTCCCACAAGGGATTAAAGGATCCAATGAGACATGTGCTAAAAGTTAGATATTCTAATATTTATTTAAACATTATTATCGAAAGTATAATTATTTGAAATGAGTAATTAGTTATTAAAATAATAATTAGTTATTAAAGTACGTACATTTACCGCATTTACAATATTTATATAAACATTATTTATGAATTTATAAACGCAGTAATTATTTGAAGGTATTCCTAATATTTGGAGAATAATTTATAAGGATTATTAAATTAATGTTAATTAAATTCGAATAAAACGTGGTGAGCGCATTTAATAATAAGACTTATTGTTCGTATTCACAATCAAAACAAAACATGCCATCCTTTTTAGTTTTTGAGGACATATCCATAATTTGGCGCAGCTACAATTTGGCGTAGTTACAATTTGACATACATACACACACATCAAATTTTTCCCGCCGAATTGTAGGCGCGCCAAATTATAGACGCATCAAATTGTTCCAGTACCAAATTGTCGGCACTAAATAGTTCAGTTCGGAATCGTGTTTTGCAAGATAAGTAAACATTATCAAGTATCCAAATCGTAAGCCATTTCAACAACAATTGCATGAACTCCGGTCAATAGTTTGAATATAAAATTAAATATATAATGATTACAATTGTTTCCGTCATCCTAGATAAACTTTAAAGTAAACCCTTATCTAATCAAAACATTATTTATAAGTGACAATTGAGATAGTATAAACAATGACTCTATTGTTTAAAAACAACTAATAATGCATAGATAATAATAATTAACCAAATTCCGATTGTTCTATATATAAAAACAATGAAATATCAACGTGAAATTATATATCTTCAATCTATTTTAACAGGGTACAGTTTGAATATATTTCAATCAATTCTAACTATGTTTTAAAACAACAACAATAAACAATACCAATTGAATGTTAATGTTAAGCGCGATTCCCTGCCCTCGAATTCAACACGAATACTTAAATGATACTAACAACTTGTTTTTACTGTTTCAATGCACGCTTTTATTAGCTAACTTTCGATCTTTTGATTCCCATAGCAATTTATAAATATATGTGTGTTTGTGGTTGTTAAAGAAACAAAGGGAACAGAGAAAAATCAAAATTCCGTCTCCAGAGGATTAAACAATATCAAGTGGATGGCACAAGCAACTAAAAACTTGCTAAATGCTAAGTATACACGCACACACACTATAAAAATGTGCAATATAATCACTAAAGCAAATACATATATATATATATATATATATATATACATGTCAATATTTACGTACTTGCTTCTCGACACTATCGCACAAATTTCCGGTCTCCGTACCAACGCCGCTGCCGCCACTACTGCCGTTGTTATCCAAGAGTTCCTGTTTTATATTTAGCGGCAACAATGGTAGAAAGTCATTTTTACTGATGCTATCCAAATCTTCGAGCTCCATTGCGAGGTCAGATCACTTAATAAAGACCAAAAGATTAAGATACGCACACCTGGCGATTTAAATAGCGGCGTGCGTACACAAAACACACACACACACACAAACACACGACGAACAATAATATCGCGGCTCAGAGGATGAAGCACATCGCTTCCGAGATTCAGTAATTGTGTAGAACAGTAGAAACAGTAGTTACTGTCGCTCGGCGAGTGCTACACAGAAAACGACATGTCGCAATTTAACGTCTGGATCGGAAAATTAAATTTTGTACACTTTCTGACACTTTCACCTCGTACACATACACACATTCATATAGAAATTCTAAATATAATTATATGTACACCGCGACGGGAGGGCAGTCGTTTCGGTCAGCACTTTTTTGCCGAAAAGCTAGCGTTAGGTTTACACTGTATATTTAAGAAAGTATCACACGTCAGGCAGACACTTTTGTCGTTTGGTTCCGATAATTGGAATAGGAAGATTTTGGGGTACATAAACAGATATTAAATTTGCACGCTAGCACTGTGGACTGCTCTCGACGGCCATTTTACAGTTTAAGTTTTCTTTTTGCGATCGCTTCGCTGTGTTGAATAACTTTTGATGGTGATACAGCTGTCATCGAACGCATTGAAGTTGGTACCACTTTGAAATGGTGAGTTATGGAATAAGTAGCTATTACGGGCGTAATTTATGTAGATTTTCTGTTGAAAGGGACATTTTGTCTTGGCTTAGTAAATTTTACGGGCGTACAGTTTTTCGGCAAAACCCATAAAATGTATATAACTTTTAAAGCTATCGGATTATAAATATCTATTTTGTTAAGAAGATACGAATTGGAGCAGGAAAACTGACAACAAAAAATAGATAGTTTAATCCTCGGTTTAATCTGTAGACGCACATATACATGTAAACCTTAAATGATGTCTGTCAAATGACAGAACAACAACTACTACAAATACAACAAATACGACGTATAATTAATAATAATTAATAAATAATTAAAATTCTATCATGATGCTATGCCCGCAGAAGTAGTTATATACATTACTTTTTTTGTTATTTTTAACTATATTTTTATGGTTATGTGTATGCTTACATAGAGACTAATTACCGTTATCTATCTATTAAATTGCCTTTATAGAAATACATTAAATAATTATTGTGAAACAAAAATGTCACTTTGAACACAGTTACGCAAAAAACATAGTGACTTTCTTAAAGGGAGGCATGATATACTCAACATCGTACTTTCCTCCCAATAAAACAAAAATCAGACTGGTACAATAAAACACAAGCAAACTTAACTTAAAAGGAATATTTAGTGTATAATTATACTTTATACAATATATATATTTTGTTTTTAATAACCCGGCGGCTTTAACATTCCAAGCAATGTTGAATCGAGTGATATTTCTTACTACAGTCAAAAAGGTGTAATATAATTAGGTGAATATTAAATTACGGGACTTCCACTACAATGCTTTTTTTACGGCAGTCGTAAGAAAAATCACTCGATTCGAGTCGATCGGTCTTATAGACTCCCAACTTATTTGCAACGTTTTGTCTGCTAGTGTAATCGCATGTACAGAACAATGACTACACAAAATTTATATAGACAAGACGTGGTGCTTGTCCGTATGATTATACTATGTTAGTGTGTAATCCTGTAGATTTTCTGATCGAGTATTCTTCTTACGCCCGTAAACGTTTATATTAGATTTTTTTCGGACGTAAAATATGCTTCACACATTTATATTAGACCTTTTATGTTTTATTACGCTTGTCTAAATGAATATAGTTTTATTAATCTTGTTATTTCATGTTTACGCATATTATATAATAGAAACGTTTTGACGGACTCAATAAAACATACAAAAGAAACATTTACTGGCGCAAAGGGAAATTAAAAAAAAAATGCAAAAAAACTCACCATTCAGTTGAAATCAAATGTCACATTCGATTTCGCACAAATCCAGAGTTCATCAATCTAGCTAGCATTACTGCAGCATTCAGCATAATATAAATAATAACATTAACATTGTTTGTTACTATAGATCATGCGCTATGAATCCTGAGCCAGTATTTTTCATGAAATGTATGATCTGTGACGGATCGGCGGAACCATTCTGCTTAAAAGTGCATGAGACCCGGTCCATGTGCACAGACACTCCAGTCGACGATATCCTTCAAAAGTTCCTGGGACCAAGTCTGCTGCGACGCTCCGACCTGGATGTGTTGTGCGCAAAATGTCTGGAGCGAATAAATGCTTATGATGAGGCCATGGTAACGGCACATCTTATGGAAAGTGAACTCATAAAGCTTTATGAAAACACCGTAAACAAGTATAATAATTTTGGTGAAGTTTACGATGTGGACGAGACCGATCCAGTGCTTAACGAAAACATGCATATTAAGGATGAAAATTACGTCCAAGTACCCGAGGACGACAGAAATGCTGAAATTCCTAATAATGATGAAATCGAAGATGTATATAAACTATACGCATTGGAACAACCAGAGTCTGCTAATGGTGATGAAAATGACGATAATGATGAAGAGACCGATGCTGATAATGATGAGGAATACGTTCCAGAACAAAAAACTAAACCGACTAAGATTAATGTGTTAAGACCTCGAAGAACTGGTAGACGAAAAAAGGAAGATGCCGTAGGAAATATTTTTCCCGAGGAATCGAAACGAAAGAAACAAAAGGAAAAAAATGCAACACCGACAAAAGATGAAAGCGAACTGTATGGATGCGATAGATGTGAATTAAATTTTGTGGATCGTTCGGAGTTTAAAACCCACACTAAGGAAGTACATGACGGCATCGAGAAGAACGTTTGCGATGTGTGCGGACAAACGTACAAATCAAAAAATGCGCTCGCCGTTCATGTGGGCATGCATATGGGTGTCTCGCCATATGAGTGCGAGCTATGTGGCAAAAAGTTTACACAAAAAGGGGCGCTGGTTCGTCACAGACCTTTACATACCGGCGAGAGGCCATACCAGTGTGACAAATGCGGCAAGCAATTCATCCATTACAGTTCGTTTCACATGCATCAACTGGCTCATGATAACATTCGCGATAAGAAGTGCTCAATATGTGGTCTAGAGTTGAGATCGAACTCTCATCTAACACGCCATATGCGCGTACACTCTGGCGAGAAACCGTACTCTTGTCCAACTTGTGGGCAGAAGTTTGCCCAGAGGTATGCTTTTATGTAAACTTTTCAGATATCCAATAATATTTAAAAATTTTTAGATACAACATGATGACCCATTTCAAGGCTCATCAGGGTATTCACAGGGTGAACACAAAAACATATAGCTGTCCAATTTGTAAAGCAACGTTTCCTAGACAGACCACGCTTAACGACCACCTGGCTGCTCAGCATAACTCATGGACAAGTTCCAATCCACCTACATCGTCAAATCTCAAGACGGAAAAGCTGAGTGCAGTTGTACATCCAACTGACCAGGTGCCACACGAGTTGCTTGCACCCACCGCTGAAGAAGAGCATCTGGCAAATAGTCTCCTTATGGAAGACTCAGATCTGAACGGTGACTTACCATTGTCACGACTAATACTGCCACTAAATACAACATAAATAATTGCAAAAAATAATTTAAATAATGAGAATTTTTTCTTTACATTTCTTGATATTCTTGATATTTTTTTTATCAAGTGTTATGTAGTTTAGGTTTTTTAAAGTTACACTTGTTGATTTAAACTTTTTTCACCATACAACTAATTATTCCTTTTGCACGCGTTATGTTTGAGAATACAAAAACCCTCATTTATTACTCGTATTATATAATTATATATAAAACAACCATATAAATAAACTTTGTACTGTATTGTACTGTATTGTAACTGAATGATTTCCTGTTTCGGTTTATGTTTTGATTGTTTTTGATATTTTGTAAAGGAAATCTTGAGGCTGCGTAAAATCGCCTCAGATCGGACAGGAAATTCGTCAACGACCCATCGAAATATGGACAACGATTTGGTAATACCGTTACCGACAGTAACGTAATAAGGACCTGGAAGGTTAAGGAAGTTATTTGCGACAGGATACTGACGTCTAAATAGACCAGATGGCCTGGTAAGTATTCCGTCCGAAGTAGAGACTACGTATTCTACTAGAGTGGTAAGTTAGTTATATACTAACTACCCTAACTTATGGGAGTTCGTTCACCCTAAATTTCAGTGTTATATCGCGATTTAAATACATACCTTTTAACATATTTTTAAATCTAATGATGCAGATATTTATAAACATAATTTGACACCATTATCCTAAAGTACTACTTAAATGTTTACTTCTGCTTTACGACTGCTATCCGCGTTGGCCTTGAGTTATTTATTTATATAATTGTCAAATTCACCACAAAATATAATGCAAATTATCATTACACATCAAACATTGAAACAAAATGGTTCGAGGTAGGTGCATTAACGAGGACGTTCGTAAAATTATTTTAAATTTAAACTCAAGGGGTAAATCTTCTCGACAAATAAGCCAGGATGTGAATTTGTCACAAAGTAATGTGCAGCCTATTTTAAGACACATTAAACAAACCGGACAAACAAGTAGAATACAAAATATCGGACCAATTCGCAAAGTATCAGACCGAAGTCTGCGATCCTTGAAGTCGATTTTTAAACTAAATCGACGAAAAACAGCTAAGGAAATAATTTCAACCTGGCTAACAAAAATACTTATTCCATAGCCACGACTCAACGATACATCAAAAATATGGGATTTGGTTTCTATAAAGTAAGGTTATGTTTTATTTATTTAATGATTTATGTAATGCTATTTTATAAAATATGTTCGTAGGCAAAAGACAAGCCGCTTTTAAATAAAAAAACCGGAAGATCAGCAGGATGAAATGGGCAAAAGAGCGTGTGAATTGGAGACAAAGACAGTTGGACTCCGTAATCTGGAAAAAAGCTGCCGGGTTGTTCGAACAGACCAAACGAAGCACTTGATCCCGAGTGTTTGAAAAAGAAAGTCAAATTTGCGACTTCTGTAATGGTCTGGGGTTGCTTGTCCGCACCAGATATTGGCTTGCTATACATTGTAGATGGCATCATGAATGCTGTCAAGTACCATCACTTTAAATCGTCAATTCCAGACCTAAGTAATGAATAAGGAGAATTTATATTACAACAAGATGGTGCTTCGCCAGAAGTACCATGGCTTGGTTCGAGCAAAATTATGTGCCAGTTCTGCCCTGGGCATCAAGCAGCCCAGATCTCTCTCCAATCGAGACTTTGTGGGGTTTAATGAAGAGAAACCTACGAAAAAACTCATGTTCAACAAAATAGATAGATAGATTTAATAGATGAGTTAAAGAGAATCTGGTCCTCAATAACCGATTTATATTGTAAGGAATTGTGAACACAATGTCACGACGAATTCAAGCCGTTATCACTCAAAAAGGTGATGTGACACACTGGTTAATCCAAATAAATGTTATTTAGAAAAAATACTGTGTTTCCTTTTTTTCTCCATTTTGATTACCCACGGATTAACAGTAATATTTTTATTCTACGAAACTGTAAGATAATGTTGTCAAATTATGTTTATAAATATCTGCATCATTAGATTTAAAAATATGTTAAAGGTATGCATTAAAATCGCGATATAACACTGACATTTTGGTTGCTCGTTTACCAATTAAATATGACAATGTGTTGCTGGCAGTACTTCTTCTCTATTACCAGTTTCATGTGGAGTTTCTGTGTTAGAAAGTATCCAGAGTATTACGAATTTTTGATATAAAAGTATAGTTAAGCAGTTTTTTTGGAAAACTAAATGTAAAAAAAGCATTCATGAATACATTTTTATATATATACATATATAATTCAACATCATTCATCATTGTTTTCAATTATGCAGCATGTTCCATTTCAGTTCGGGCATGTGCATCATGTAAGATCTTCATGTCTTTATGGTGTTTCCTTTTAAAGCTCTTTACTTCTTGAATCAAAATTCCGTATTGCAAAATCCCTTGTTATAATATCCCGTGTTTTATAATACCGAATTTAAATAAATAGAAACAATTTAAATTATATTTATGTGTCTTCTAGAGGGGGAGAGAAAGTGGTGAAAACAATTATTAAAGGTAAAGAGAGATGATGCAATGATGATACAATCTTGGGAACAATAAAAATTAAACATAATAAGTCGTAGGTTACAGTTTAAAGCTATAGAATTAAATAAACAACAAACAAAGTACTAAAGAATATTAAGTGGTTTTACTCCTTGACTTTAACTTTATAAAATGTATGGAAATCAGCATGCCTAAAGTATAATTTGGGCCCCAAAATGGTACAGCTGTGGGAACCAAATCTGTACATTTTACTAACATCCCCTCCCCTCTTCTTTACCTAATTACAAAAGTTAAAAAAGAATATCTTTGCACCTGGATGGCTTACAGAAAAAAACATTGAAAATGGCAGGAAGAAGGTTGGTTAATTGTACCTTGTATGACCAACACCAAATTAAATTAGATAAAAACCACCTACCACAGCTGTATATACACCACTCTCAAAAGCCAAAATCAACCCAAAACCCTGAACAGCAGCGGGAGTATGCAACTTTCGCCTTACGCCGCCAGGCAATCGACAATCGTAATTTGGTAGTATATTAAAATATCGCCTCGCCACTATAGTATGGCCCGATGTACATAGTAATTTTCATTTGTAGACTCAACATATATGATATTATATTTTGACAACTAATATTCGCGCGCAAGATTGTTATTGTCATTCTGCTGTATTCACGCTATTTATTGTATGTTTTCTTACACAATCTGCTGTAACCGTATAGACATATGGATCACAAAGTATTGCATCCAGATCCCGAATCCCGAATCCCAACTGCACTGTAAACACGCATCCAATGCGAACAGAATGTCCGTCCACGGATGGTAATATTATATGCGGTGAAATGGTATAAGTTAGTGTTGCCCGATGTATCTATATATGAATTTCGATACGGTTCATAGATGGCGTTCATAAATAGCTACATATTTTGAAAAATCATAAAATGGGTTTAATTTTATTTTTTTATTATTATAATAATTATGTATACATAAATATACAGTCGTATTTTTTTTATTTTGATATATATTAGCCGTCCATTGCCTAAGATGCAAATAAAAAAACTACATATTAAAGGAAAAAATAGCTTTCTTTAATTTTAAAACAAAAAAAATATATTCAGAAATAAAAAGTAATTTATTTAATGAAACAGTTTGGATTTTTTTTAAAGATAATTTTATTTATTATTTTATTTGATTTATATAATTTAATTTACGTTTAAATTAATCACAAAAAATTTATTATTATTCATCTGAAATTTCAGAATAAAAAGAGTCATCATTGACATTTGATTAAAATTTTTCATCTTAGTCTGAAGAGTTCCATACTGGATTGTGCTATAAGTATTCTCCAAGTAAGTTTTCATTGGATGTCCGGTGATGACATTTTGATTGTTTAAGAATCGTCGGTCAGCCAAAATTAAATTATCAAACACTTAACACAATCACATACAGAATTCACAAACACAAAATTATAGATTATATACAAATATGTATTTTAAATTCTAATTATTTGATCAATACTACTTACTTTTTTTTTAAAACAACATCAGTCAAAATGAGTGTGAATTCAGGTTGTAAAAAAATATAAAAAATATATATATTTATAAATAAATAATAATAATTATTAATAATATTAATTATAATTATAAATTATTATATATTAATAAAGATAATTTATTGATTTATTGAAAAAAATAATATAAAGTTACCAATTTGTTACGTCTCATTTGCACATAATAACGGCCACTAACCGACGAGACATCGTCTTAGTGAGAGCTAGTTTGGTGGTACACGGATTTATCTTCAAATGTTTCTTAATTTTACCCCACGAGGTCTCAATGGTTGAGAGGTCTGGACTTCAAGTAGGCCAACTAAGAACTGGCAGGAAATTCCATTCTGATATAGAACAGCTAGAAACAAATTATAATAAACAAAACTTTTCGTCTGATGATAAGTGAGCTCTAATTATATAATTATAATACAAAACAAATACATTTTCATTATTTTAGTGAACACTGAATATCGCCATGATTATTTCACTTTGTCGACCAAAGCCAGCATTTCGGAGTGGTGTACTCGGTAGAATTGCCATTGCTCCGCAGCGGTTAGATTGACGGCTCCAAGTTTAGCGTAGAATGCACTGGCCGGATTCCAATTAAGCACGTGAAAGTCGATACGTAGGCAACCAGCATCAATTGCGTGCCGAGCTAAAGCACGGAATATAGTAAGACCGACTCGTTGATTTCGGTGCTCCGGTTTTACGTACAAATCCTCGAGAAAGAATGTTTTGCCCTGCCACGTAGAATAGGTGTAGAAACATAGAGCATAGCCGACGGGTTTTCTGTATAATATAAATGAAATAGTTTTTTTATTAAATATTATAAATGTGCTTTATTGTCACCTTCGATTTGTATAACTAGCTTTAATATGGTATGATTTAATTCTCGTCATTTGGTATACATCAAAGGCGAAGTATTGCGAATAATGCATACATTTCAATGCATTTTTCTCATCAAATGTGTGAGACATTAATTAAATAAGTATTTAACAGTTTAAAAATTATTACAATATTTTCCATGACAAAGTATCAAAAACCATAAAAGCAAAGCAAATTAATCAAAATCGCCCTCCGCAAAATGTATGCTTGCCAAGGAAACAATTAAAAAAAGCTAACCAATTAATTTAAATATGAAATGTGGACTGAGAACGTTATGCTACGATTACACGTACTGTTACTTTCGACAGTTGGTCGTTATTCGCAGTTATAACAACTGTCGCTGCCATCGACAGTTGATAACAGTTGACGACAGTTCATGTAATCTCTCAAACAGTCAATTGCGCATATTCATTTGCTAGCAAAACAATGTGCCACACAAAATAAAAACGATTTTTCAACTGTTAGCCAACTGTGAAAATTAACCTGTGAAAATACGGCAGTTGTTACGGGTTACACGAACTGCTACTTTTTGGCCGCGACAGTGGACACAACTGTAGAGGCGATTAAACAGCAACTGTCAGAAAAACAGCAGTAACTGCTACTTTTAACAGTCCGGTGTAATCGTAGCTTTATACATTTGAACTCCGAATCGTCGAAAATAAATAAATATTGATATATGAGCTTTATGAAGCAACATACAATAATGCTCCATTGTATGGTAGATGGCGCTGTGCCTGGTTTTATTGTGTTTTTGTAAGCAGTTTTTCACTACGATTTAAAATAAACTTAAAACTTTATTAAACAAAAACGCGTGGCCTGTTCAAACCACTCGGTGTTTTGAGTTTGTTTTAGGTTATTTGTATGACAGCAGACTGTTAGGACAAACCTGTGGGTCAAACGGCGTGGGAGATCACAATAGGTTGTAATTAGGGCTAAATTCCGCTGTGTGAAACGTTTAACATGTCCCAATAAGCTATATTTTTGTTGTGATATTTAGATTAATTTAAGCCTAGTATTAAAAACCACAAGGGCGCCGGCGCCGTCTTATTAATAAGAGGTGCCAAGTTGGGGAATGTTCGAAATGTTTTTTGGTGGCACAAAGAGGGCCATATGGCCGTCAAAATGAAATATGCGATTTTTTAAAAAAACAATAACAGCATTTCTGTGGGAGCAAAATACAAAAGTGGCTTAGTCGTCAAAGGATTCCGACTTTTGGTTTATTATACCTACTGGAGGATTTATTGCAGTGGTGAGCTAGTTTTTCGAGAGACCATAGAGGCCGCCATGGCTAAAACTACGAAAAAGACAAAGCATTTAGAATTGAGACTTTGGGTCATTTAAGGACGCTGTGTCAGTAATCCGTAAATAAAGTTACTAGTAGTTTTTTGGAAACATTTAAGAAAGTTGAAATATAGGAAAGAACACCCTAGGGAAAAAGAGCAACTTGAGTGAGTGATGTGTGATTTATAGTACACAGCTCCCAGCACATTACCTCAAAACCAACAACAAAATTCGATAACACTGAAACAAACCAGCATCTGTACGACAACGTAGACATGGATCACAAAAGCCTCCCAGAATCCTACACACCGATCTTTCTGGGATTCTCTCCCTCTGAAATACATTAATCAACCTACTTTTTAGTATCCCCCATTTCAAACATCAACAGGGCTCATGACGGGCTCCCACTACCACTTCTTCTTCTTGGGGATCAAAACGCACACAACATACTTTTTTTGTAGTTCTCGGACAGACAGGCACAACTATACCCATTTTAGTACAGACTATGGAAAATTTTCAGCCACCGATTTTATCATTACAACCCCAATACTCACTACATTCTTCGAAAGGAAAGTTCACTTCGACCTCTACAGCAGTGACCACTTCCCAATCGTAATCACTACAAAGGAATATTACAAAGGCAAACTGGGAAATATTCCACCGCTTAGCTAAACTATCCAAACCAAATGAAAACACAACAATTGACAGACAAGATAAATGATCAAATATGCAATTATCAAAGCAGACCGAAGTGTTTTTCGAATGTAGCACTTTAAATCAGTAGGTTCCTCTTGCTATTAATAGCCTATTTCTGAAA
>JANSTU010030176.1:0-12147 GCA_027564075.1 Bolitophila hybrida
ACCAAATGTTGTCCAAGTCCTCGTCTTCGATTTCCGGGAAGAACCAATCCGTTAACATGGCGCGGTAGCGTTCGCCAAAAAAAAAAAATGTTAGATGGCGGACCCTGTATATATCGAATTTTTTATCGGTGCACAATAATTTGTTTCGATGCACGTTTTTGATATAAATTCAATTGGTAATTTTTGAATTTATTAGAGCAGATTTTTTTTTTTTGAGGTGCACATTTTTTTTTGGAACACAGTCATTTTTATCTGTGGATGTTTTATTTTTATCCTTGCACGTTTTTAAATTATAAGGAATTAAATAATATGAATTTATTGTGGAACATTTTTGAGTTTTTAGTGTACGTTTTTGAATTTATTAGAGCACGTTTTGTTTTTGAATTAATTACTGGAGGTTACCTTACATTTTCATAATGGCCTTAACAATGTGAAGGTCTCACAATTTCAATTTAACTTTTTTTATTTTTATAATGAGCTGCTCGCGTTAAAAAACATTATGCTGTTATTATTTTTCCTGAGATTTATGTAGGTCAAATCGAAACCAATATATAGCTTTAATTCTATTCAATTATGTTGGTGATTGACCGAAAATTCTTCGAACCAGGACATTTCGATTCTTTTCATTCGTCGAAAGAGCCAATGTCAGATTAAGAATAACTAGATCAAAACATTCAAGACGCTAAGCAAAAATGGAGATTCAAAACAAAGATATTGGAAAGTACGGCAAAACTGTTTTTTTTTTGTCCTGTCCTGATCTTACACCAACGAGCGACTTCCACTATATCTGCAGCTACAAAAACATCCCTTTAAAACTATCCAAAATGATTTAGAAAGAAAGTAAAAATACTGTGTCTTTCTGAAAAGCATACTAACTTAATAATCCCTAACACTGATTTATTCAAATATAATGTTTGTTTTGTTCAGTCTCGTTCATTGAATTCCATTGCTGAAAGGCAAAACAAATAACCTTCAATTCAACATATAGAAAATGTTTCACCCATCATGGGTGAATAATCTGTGGGCGCGTGATTCGGGTGGATGACCGAGATGAGCACACGCACTTGACAAAAATATACATACACCTATAAACAAATACACACCAATATACTCACACGCAGTTCTAGTGAGAACTGCGAATATACACTGAGTCGAGTGGTTGTGAGGCGGTAGGGGATGCCAGACGTTCGACGCACTTAAAAGAGCTCTTGTGCATGTGTGTGTGTGCCGCATAACTGTACTATTAAGTATACAATATATACATATCTATATTTATGGGTGGATTCACATACAAACACATTTTGTTTAGCTGGCACAAAAGCGACACGACGCGACGTCGCATCGCGTTCAATTCTTGCAAAAGGGTTTCTTTTTCATTTTCCTCATTCCTCGTATATTTAAGCCCGGAAAATAAGGAAAATCATGTTTACACACACACACCAATACACAGACATACACTCTCATTGCGAATAGCATTATGCTTATGTTGCAGTTGCATGTGTGAATATCTGCAATCTGCATATAGTGCAATATTATACGTGGTGTTTCCGTTTGTACACATAAATTTCCATTTTTGAAATATAATATTAATGTGTGCTGGTATTACGTTTGTGTACATTTAATTATGTGTGTTTATTTTCTTTACACGCATACACTCATGATTCATGCTATATGTTCGCACCAAACGAGTCCTTGTCTCACCCCATTTACTCCAGTGTCACGCACCCGGCTGCTGCTGCTGCTTCTCTAAGGTCCTTGCCTGTCTGGGATATTTATCTCGAGTCATGCATTAGGTATGCGAGTGAAAGTTATGTGTATATATAAATTTATTCGCCAGACTACAAGATATTCTGTGCTATGATGAAGGAAAAGAGAGACGACGCAAAAAGAAAAGAAAAACTGGTAAACTTCTTCTGGTGGCTTAATTTAGAGCTTGCCAGATCTGGTAGCCGTTTGCCAGAATACGGCTGCTGTGTGTTCGACGTGGCGCGGTGGCGGCAGTGGTTTTTTGGGGCTCAGGTCGCTTACCTCAGCTATTTTAGAGTATGTGTATAGATGTGTATATGAAATAAATGCGAACGGGTTTGATCTAATTGGCAATGGTGTGGGCGTCGGGTAAAGGTTATTGCGGGTTATATTGTTCGTTGAGTTCACATCGTGCATTTTGAGATTTGGACAGAAAAGGTCATTAACTTATAATAATGCGGTTTGCGTAATAGACACTTTTTAATGGGAAACTTTATGCTTTGACTGGATATATATTATATTTTTTTTAAAAACATATATACAACATATCTTTGGGATGGAAAAAACAGGCAGAATCTGAATAGTGCAGCTATATCATTACTTCAATCAGATATGAAAAATATGACCACATAAAAATAAGGTATAATTAAAATTATGATATTACATTTTTAAATAAAACTTCGCGTAATTATTAACAATTGCAGCTTTTCAGAATTTCGTGGGTTTTTATGTTTTTTCGTTGTTATTTCTTGATATATTGTTATAAATAACGATAATCAGACCTTTTTTAAACAAATAAACTTGAAATTCGGAAAATCTTATATTGTAAATAATAATGATTCTTTTTAAAATAATCGAATAAATAATAGTCAATACAGAAAAAAAAACAATCCAAAAAACCTACAACCTTGCTTTTATTGTAATATTTATTTATTCTTTGGCATAATAATTTATTTAATTGTAACATTAATTTTATATAATCACATTTTTATTAGCAAATATTGCTTATATATTTAAGCTCTAAATAATAAAAAATCCGAAATGAGAAGATTTCCTGATGCATTATTTAAAAATGTAGGTATTTAATTTTATTATTTTAATTTAAAAAAAAGGTATTTTTATGTCTTCTGTGGCTCTTTTTAATATAATTATGTAGGCACTAACCAGTGGCAGATTTCCTTTCGCTCTACCAGGATATGGAATCTGAAGGTAGACCAAAAGAAAGAAGAACGGCAACTCAGCACCTGACTAAAAATATTTATAAATAAACGTTATAATGTGAAATATTACATCGTATAAGTAAAATTCTTATATGCTGAAATTTGAGGAAAATTCCAACGCTCGTTAAATCCAAAAGATATTATACGAAAACGATAGAAGCGATTAGTGTAGGTCTTAGTCCGATTGTACTACAGATACCCATGGAAGACGACTGGAAACGCATAAGTCTTTGTCCTATCTCTCTCTATGTGCGATCCGTGGCCAATTTAAATAGTTTTTCAAAAATGAAGAAGACGACGGAAGTGCGACGAGTAGGTGAGTCTGCGAACCGGAACATTCGTCTTCCGGTCGCAGCTCACCTTCCTGCAGGTTTGCCAGTTCGCGCTTCACTGGATAAACCATGACAGCCGAGGATCTACATTGACGTACACCGGCATCGGCCTGAAGGTCTGCACGGACTTCGCGTTATTCTGTCGTGAGGTCGTGTACGAAAATGTACCGCAAATATAATATAATTAACAGATTGGCGGACTGGGAGAGATCGTCGAAGCCGAAATCGAGAAGTCCAAGTTCGGCAGCAGCATTGCAATTATTGGAAGTAATTGCATGAATACTCTTGATATTTTGTTAAAATTATTATTAGTATTATTAAATTATTATTATTATTTTTATTAATATTATTATTATTATAAGGTTTAAATAATCTAGTACTACACTGTTTCAGAAATTGTTTTAATTTTGATAACAATATAAAATACGCTTTATTTAACAGTTATAATGATCCGATTTAAACCAAATATACGGCGTTTTGACTGATACCTTCTAACCATTTTGACGGCAATTTCATAATTCCACGATTATAGAAATCCTTGTCCCTATTATCAAAAAACTCATACAACAATATAAATCGAATTTCGATTCGATTTTTTATATAAGAAATATTTTGAATTTGAATGTTCTAGAAAGTTGTAGAAAATGTTATTTTAATTAAAAAACTATTTTTTGAAAATTTAAAAATGATAGTTTACTGAAAAAAATATTGTTTTTTAGGTTTTTTTTTATTTTTTACTACAATAATTTTCAAAATTGATTTTAATAAGGAAAATAATAATTTTAGGATTGAAGAAGTGCATAAAATAAATCGAAAAATTCTTACAAGCGCATGCAGTTTACTCAAAATATGAATAATTAAAACAATTGATCTTCTTAAAATTTTATATATAACGATTACATAAATATATATATATATATATGTAACATATTATAGCTTAAAAAAAGAACAATTTTTTGTACGAAAAATAAGTTGGCGAGGTATGCTGCGTATGCTGCGTAATAGTAAATAGGAGCTAGCTAAATGTAAACTCAAAAAAAAATAGTAAACCAAATTTTAAGACGCGTTTTCTGTTAAATTGATAACATTAATTGGATCTTAAACCTAAACTAAGATGATATTGGTCGTTTTTATTTATTTTGTGAGAACTTTAAATAGCGAAAAAAGTGTTACTAAAAATTCACATGTCCGCCTTAATTTCAAGTGTGTAATCTTTTATATAAATCAAAAAAATAGTTTACTACACTTTACACTTTACACTTTAATACCTATCAAAAAGTCAAGTCAAGTTGTTCATTTACTGAAAAAATATTTAGAAAATCAGCGTGTTTTTAGACGTATAAATGAGAAAATCCCCTATCTTAAAAGTATAAGGAAAATTACTAGCCAAAAAAAATAAAATATTTTCTGGAAATCTCAAGATGACATTAATTATTAATATAAATAGTAAAAATGTGATTCGCAGTTAGACGTGAAATTAGTAAACTAACAGACCATCTGGCCAGATATATTTCAAATGTACTAATCCGATACAATTCAATTCAATTTGAAATCATTGATTTCCTTGACAACAATATCTATAATATAAAATAAATTCATTTTTTCAACCAAAGAGTTTGTACTAATCTACTAAGATAGCGATGCATTGTGCATACACTTTAATCGCCAGCTGCACTTCGGAGCTCAAAATTAATATATGTGCATACAAATTTTTCGTCAAATTATTTTTATGGTTATATTAAATCATATAATTTTAAGTATAATTATTATATACTTTATATACTATTCTGCAAAAAGATTATGTTTGTAATTTCCCAAATGGACTCATTATTTTTTTGTTGTTATACTTTTGTCATCTTCTGCGGGCTCTGGCATAAATGGCCGAGCAAATATATAACATACATACAAACAAGACAATCGTAGTCTACAAATGTGATGCAGAAATAAGTATTCCATATATATTTCACGTAAATTGATAAAATTGTGCTATACAAACAAATAAAACAGTTGTATATTAAAAAAACGTTTGTGTGTGTGTTGTGTGCCGTCGCAAATGCTATGGGCCGTGCATATTTGCAAATTTAATATCCATACAAATAAAGAAAAGAATACATATAAATATAAATACAAATAAACACACAACCTATATAAATGTATGCGCTGCTGCGTTTTGTTAGTCTGTTGTGACATCGATATGACATTGATGACGATTGCGTGGCATTGAACTTGATAAGAAACAAGACTGGATTGTTTATTGTTCAAGGACAAAGTTTGCGTATTTTCTGTTGTCGTGTGGTGTTGCAATTCGTATATTATAGCCGACTGCACTCAATTTTATTTGTATATTTGTTCACGCAGAATATAATGTGACAACTGAATATACAACAACAATATAACTCTTATCTGTGTGAACAGTGGAGATACAGCTAATTTATATATAATTCTATAAATATGCAGGAAGTGGAATTACAGGGTCATAAGACAAATAACTAGTATGCAGTTGTAGATTTCGTTGATTTGAGCTACATTTCAAAATTGTAGGTTAAAAATCGAAGAATGTCAAACTTGAAAAAAAGCCGAAAGTTTAAAATTTAAAAAAAAAATCGAAAAACGTACAAACATATTTTTTTATTTTTCTATAATAATCTATGTTTATTATGTACAGTTACAGTTACTTACTCATCATGAACAATTACACATCATACAAACAAACCCACCCCATGCCAGGGGCCTAGCAGCTTAAAAAGCGTCACGTCGCAATGTCTCAGCCACGCGCAGACATCGCATTACAATGGAAATAAACGGACTGTATATTATAACATGATGTGTTCATATGTACAACATAAAACATATAATATCGAAGACGCATTCGCCAAATGGTCATTTGTATGTATAAATGTGTAAGACTGTCGAGCACAGAGGATCAATGTACGGCACATGACCTCAGTAACCCTGCCGATTCAGCGTCTGCCGGTTTCCTAACGCATGCGGTAGAATACACGTATAATAGTATTCTATGCCTGCGTGCGTGACTGTGTTTTTAAGCCGACAATTGCTTATTGTTATTTAGATGGAACCCGTAATTAGACTAAGTATGCATAATGCATATATTATGAGATGAATTGAAATAAATATACAGTACAAGTTGCAATTGGTTTAAAATTGATGTAATCTAAATACCGGATAAAAATGGCAGTTGTTTTATAAGAAACCGATGTGGTACATCTGAGTTTTGTTTGATTGTTACAAAACATGTAGCCCAAAATATAGTGGTAAATTTCTCCTAAATATCCTGTTTTATCATTATATATTGTAAATAAACTGCATTTTGTGACGTAGTTGTCTAGGTGGATTGGTCATAGACAAGGGGCGGTGAGTTCGATTCCAGCCAAGTCAGAGCTGTAATCGCCGATAAATTTTCCCAATTCGCCCGAAAAATCTAAAACAAATGCCGGTTTATAATTAGCAGGAAACTTTTCAATTTATAATATTATATTGAGGTTTTATTGAATGTAAATATTTAATAATTAATTCATGCATTTAAAAATGTCTCCCCCTTCATTATTCTTATATGGTTGTGAAATGTATTATTTAACCACATTATAAGAAAAATTTAAATAAAATCTCTTATTAAAAAAATCGAATACTACTCTGTCAAAAAATGTATTAATTAATTAATTAATAATTGATAAATTAAAAAGCATACTTGAGGACATTACAAAATTCTTTCTAAGTTTCTAAGTTGAAACAACAGTCTTCCGTAATTTAGTTTGTAAATATATTTGATTTTGTCAGTTCATCTGAAGTGTGTTTTGCGATTTTTACAATGGTTCAAAATACTGAACAAAGAATTTGTCTTAAATATTGAATGGATGTATGAAATTTCAAAATGCTGAAAATGTAACAGAACACTTAGGGTGAATTGCCTTCTAACTTATTAGATCCTTTAATAACTATTCGGGACAATGGCCACTATTAGGAGATTCGATAATATAAAAATATCGGCTGAACAGGTTATTAGCCTATTAGTACCTAGTCTGGAGGTTGGGCTGCTACATTTCCGCTTCCAATCAAGCTGGTTTTTATCGGTAGTCCACCTAACCTACCACTAACTGGGACCATGCACGCTGCTTTCGGATGGATAGGTGACTATACGAATTTAAAATTCAACAACACATCTTCCCACATACTCTGAGGCAACTACAGAAAATAATGTCGGTATTTCGCTCCTACACTCCTTAGACGTTGCTAGACAAAAAATCCCTGAGGTTAACCCACGGTTCTGTAGAGAACTTCGGACTAGGGCAGCACTGTTAAATAGTAATCAACCACTGACTGGAAGGTGGGAAAGAATATGTAACGGTTTCCGCAACAGTCGGCAACGCAGACGGTGTTGAAGACAAGTCCTGCATTTTAGGCACTAGGCACAGGCGCCAAAAACAAGAACTCAGTGCTCAATACTCTGTTGTGCACTTTCTCGTAAAGAGAAGTGTAAGACGCGACAAGAGGAGACAGCTGATGCATCAGAGGCAGCAGAGACAGCAGGAGGGCAGGGGCGTCATAAGAAGCTCTACCAGATAACAAAAGAGCTAACAAATCGCACATCAAACACGAAGCACCCTGTACAGAATGCTTGCGGTAACCCATTGTCAGCTGAAGAGACACAGACAACACTTTGAACAGGGGCCTGTACGACCACCCACCTTCAGGACCTTGAATACGCTGACGATGCTTGTTTTTAGCACATCGTCACGAAATGTCGACTCAATGTTGATGAAGACTACGATGATAAGCGTCGTCTGGCGCTCAAATCAGTCTTACTCTACGGTCGAGACGGATCTTGTGCATCAGATGACTGGAGTTAGTTTTTCGCTCAGACTTCGACATGCTGCATCGAAATGTCTATAAACAAGCTGCCTGATGATCTTTACTGAAATAAGAAACATTCAGATGCTGCAACTAATAATGAGACTGGGCACGCCACCGCTGATTCTATAAAAGGCGCCCCTTTTTATTCGATAGAAGACATAAGAGTGAATTCGGGGAGACGGAACTGAAGTTGATTCCGAAAAATGCATTTATAAAATGTTTTTATAATTGGATTATTCGTTGACATATGTATTTTATTTCCGAAGGAGCCAACTTTGAATGTAGATGAATAATACATATTTAGTCTGTTATACAATTCCCGATACTATTTGGACAGAGAGCTTATGATTTTTTTTTTACTTTAAAAAACCTAAATAAAATGGCCCTCATTCTGATTAATTACAAATATTATTAGAACTGCACATTTTATGAGCATATTTTATTTAAAAAAATAATTAAAAAAATGTATACATTTTTACCGGAATTATCTCGATTCGATATAAGTCGCATAATCGGCTTTCTTGTATATATTCCTGTTCCAAACTATTTAGTATAAAAAAGGGCTTCAAACGGATGTAATTCGTCTCCGTCTGACAGCTCTGTGCCTAGTTCGATGTAATTTCTATATTTCTATACGGTCGGCACGATATCTCAAAAAGTATTCAATTTTTTTTTTTATTTTTATTTTAAAAATATTTTATTTTATTACATTTTTAATGTAGAAGATCGCCGAGAGATCATATCTAGTAGCCGCAGATGTTTCAATTGTTTTGGGGAGCATATGTAGGAATTAGTAGTTATTCTCGTCAGTCATCAACAAACCAGGCATTACAAGTGCGCACCCTACTTGCTACAGCTTTAGTCGATGTATTCTCGGCCAATGGATCGAAAATCACCCTGCGAGCTATGTATGAGATTGGAGCTTCCAGCCCACATAAAACACATCACATTGTCAATAATGTCACGCCTCAACGCTGGCCTCAGTGTATTAGTTTCAAAACTGATTCTACCAACAGTCACTACGCTGCAGCACATGGAAAACGTACAGTCTGCGCAATGGTCACACATGAAAGGTCTGAGACAAAGAGATGATCGACCTGCTGTTTGGAGCTGACGTATTTCGACAGCTGTTTATAGACGGGATTCGTCATGGTCACATCTGAAGTCGTCTTTAAACACATCTGTATTATGTCAGACTAGTACAATAGATGTACGATATGACGATGTGTAGTTCGTCTGCCAATAAACGTTGTCATCAATCAAGTTTAGCGAGTCACATCAAATGGCTATTTCTCGTTAACTTCAGCTAGAGCGAAAGTTTAAATCGCATCCTGAATTCGCGGATTAAATATTATTATTATTATTAATTATATTCAGTTCATGGAGCAATACTTACATATTGGTCAAATGGCGCTGGTTGACAATAAGGAGTCATACCCAATCAGCAGTACGAATATTAAAAATCGCGTTTACACTAGGTCATTCAATAAGTCCGTAGGATGACGCATAGAAAAATGGTAAAAATATAAAAAAAGTGAAATTTGTATGACCGCTATAATCGTTGTATCGAAGGCAACTATGTTCAATAATAAAATCTACCTGTGCCAAAATTTTGATTTTTTCTTACTTATCCTACGGACTTATTGAATGACTTGTTGTATACCACACCATGATGTCATTAAAGGGAGCAGCACGTCTACGAAGCTGCGGCCTAAGGGTCGTGTTTGCTGCTTCCCGTAAAAACCACGAATGGGCGCTCTCTCAACGATCAGCTGCACATCGGGCCGAAGCTCCAGCAAGAGCAATCGTTTTGCGGTGGCATCGACACAGTTGTATTCGCGGCCGACATTGAGAAGATGTACGGCCAAATAAATATCCTTCCAAACTCCGAAGCACTGCTTCTCAACATACCACCAGAAGACCGAGAATGTAGCTTTCCACTGGATCTTCACGTGGTACAGGCCATTAAAACTCTTGGAATTCAGTGGAATCCAGCCAAAAATGAATTTGGTTATCGGATACAATTTCAGTAAAGCGTTATACCACCACCTTCTAAAACAAGCTTATTATCTGGCTAGCTCCGGGAATAATCCTGATCAAAGTGATGTTACAAAAGCTTTGGAGAGAGAATTTGGATTCAGACGACGTATTACAAACTCATTTGGCAGATGAATGGCTTGCGGTCCGAAAATCCCTGGTCAGTTTTGGACACATACGAATTCCTTGGTGAATTCGATTTTCGAAGACAAAAGAAATGTAGAAGCGTGCCTTAACTCGAGGCCGTTGTATCCAATGAACACTAATCCAGAGGATTTCGATGTGCTTACTCCAGGGCAAAATCCCATTGGGCAACCATTGCTTGATGTTCCAGAACCAAACTTATAGGAGAGCATAATACAATTGCTCTGACTAGATGGCAGCTCACTCGTCAAATGTTCCAACGCTTCTCGCTTCTGTTGAATATACCCAAACGCATCAACAGAGAAGGAAATGGCAACATGCTGAAGATGGATTTTCAGTCGTACACATGGTGATGTTTCAGGACGTGTGACTGAAATCCATCCAGGCTGATGGTTTGGTAAGTGTGGTCACAGTTAGAACTAAAGACACATCAAAATTATTATTATTATCCAAGGAACTTGTTCAAAAAAATGTGTAACTTCTGGATCCCTAGAATAGAGATAAATTTTTTTTTTTTTCTTCTCAAAATCTATAATCTTGATAGAAGTTAGGCGAGCTTCCATGAAAATAAAACAAATCAGCACATATTAATTTTACATTTTCTTTATTTTTGTAGATTATATGTATAAATTCGGGTGTGGTTCACAAAAACACATAAAAACCGTATAATATAATTATTATTCATATAATATCGCTATTACATTTTTTTTTGTTTGCAATGTGTATAATATGTATGTGAATGTGCAAAAAAGAAAGCGCACCACTAATTCATCTGAAGTCTCTCCCGCAATAAATTCAGCTCTAAATATGCGGTGGAGCATCATACATTGATACTTCTTCTGTTTACTCAAAAACACTAAACAGAAACAAATATAACACAGTTTTTTTTTTAAAATCTGTTTCACAAATATTTAAATTGAAAATACACATTTGACGTTTGAACTTACTTATTAATTATAATGTGATTAATGATTCATTTAAGAATTGTTTAAATGGGAAGTGTGTGTGTTTGTGTGAGGTTGTTACAACTCAAACTATATAAATGTTTGTATAATTAATTATATAGATAGATATAGTTTATCTTGTGGGCTGTGTTCTAAAATGTATTATGCATAAATATAGTTTCTTGACATAGTACTTGAGTACTCTATTGCGATTATGCAAACACATAAATAAAAAGTGCTATTTTGCATTATATGTTGTATGTATGTGAGTGTGTTTAACTTAAAATAATGTACATGTGTTTTTTGTTTGTTATTTCTATCACATTGCTGTTAAATAATATTCATAACTATATGTCGGTTAGATTTAAATGTTAAAAACTAACTATATATAATATAGATATCGTGCAGTCATCTAATATCGTCATTTGGATGCGATCCACTAATTTTCATAATTTCTTTTTAAAATCATTTTTAAACTATCCGCGGGATATTTACAAAAAATTTGAAACGAAATACGCGACGATAAGATAAAAGTTCGATAAAACTGATTTCTTGCTTAATTTGTTAAAAATTACGCTACATTACAATGTTTTTTTTTGTATTGTTTTACGGTGTACCTACAATTATTAGTTACGAGTATATGCAATGCGTAAAATTTATATTTTTAATATCATAATATTTTCTATAAACATGTTTTCTTTTCTGCGTGTGCTTGGTATTTTTTAATTGTTGGATGTGATTAATTTTGCAAGGACTCTATTTTTCATTAATTTTTAGAATTTATACGTTGGTATATACTATATATATATATATATATATATATATATATATAGTTTTAACTGTGTGTGTATTGTT
>JANSTU010030187.1:0-26357 GCA_027564075.1 Bolitophila hybrida
TGAAATGCCAAACAATACTAAACAAAAATAACATGACAGCATGACACGACTCACACGTGATCTGTCAAAAAAAGGCTTTTGAAAAAAGTATCTCTACTTGAATCACCCATTACACTTTATAAATTCCTAAAAAATATCAATTTATAAGAAATTTTAGGATTTTATATAAAGGTTTGCAAAAATCGGAAGAACGTAATAAAAGATTATAAATGAATTCAAAAGCTAAGAGGTTTGAAAATAACAGAAAAGTTTCAAATATAAATACCAAATGATTTGACATAATGAGATTATTGAAAATGATCAATCAATCAAAAAATAAAAAAATATTTCGCCATTTGTTTATAAAGCCGCCATGCCGTAAAAGAATTTCAGTAATAAAAATGTAGTATACAACATTACAAATATTTCTTAAGGTCCCTATCTCTTTTAATGGAGGTGTTATGCGGTATCAAATGATAACTTTTCTTTTTTTGAAAAAGTAGTAAATAGTAATCGAGAAAGAGGTATATCAAAACTGTATATTTTAAAGTATTGATTATATTTTTTAAAAAGAAACTATTATATTATATATATATTCTTGAGCACTGGTTCAAAATATTCAGTTCAACTATTCCATATTTATTGTCAATATATCAAATAAACGTTGGCATCCTTAACTGGACACCTCGTACGTATATATCAATATATAACCCAAAATAATGAAGACACTGGCAAAGTTTTTGGCATGATAAAATATATACTTTCGTTTTAACGATACCAAAAATTCTTAGGCCTTAGGGCAATTTATACGAGACATACCTTACATGATATAACCAATTCTTCAATGATTCAGTAATTAATATTCGGTTTTCTTACGTACTCGTATATACAGTTGATCATATATAAACCATTGCTTTATACGCGGTGTACAGATGCACGGGGATGAGTCGCGATGCGCGTGCGGAGTCGTAAATTCATTAAATGCACATATATTTTAAGTGCACATAAACGCACACATATCATAATAATTATTATATCAGTTCACATATCTATATATAGAGAAAAAACGTCTGTATACAGAAATATGTATATAGTTATATATAGTGTATGTTGCGTGGTAATGGTAGAAAATGGTTTGAATGCACTCGCGTGGTTTTGCAAGTGCCGGTCGCGCGGATCTGTATAAATTGTATAAATATATATATATATATATATATATATATATATATGTAAATAAGTGCATTTAAATGGATAGCATTAAAATGCACGGCGGAAATGAAGTTGTTTTGCTAAACACAATAAATAACAAAGAGGCGGTCATTACAAGACTGCAAGTATACGGATTACGCATGCGTATATATAATATTTTATGCAATTGTATAAATGATACCGATATTCATTTAAAATGCTGGTTATAAGTAATGCCGACAAAACATTCGTTAGGCACTTTTCACCTGATATTCGAGGATGCTTGCGAACACTTAACCTGTCACTGGGACAATAAACTTTTGAAAATGCCATAAGTTTTAATTTATACTAAGGAATTACATTTATTTTAGTGAATACTGTAGTTCTTTTATCAGTGATTCGAAGAAATAACATCCTTATTACGGTGTAGAAATTTAGTACATTTATGAGAATTTACACCCAAGGGCATTTTTTTTTTTTTTATTTTTTACACATAAAAGGTGTTTGAAAGTTTGTATGAAACGTCTTTATTTATCAAAATATAAATTGGGATCGAATAAATGATTTTATTTATACGGAATAATTACATTTTACACACGGTTTACGGTAAAAGTTATGTGTTAGTGCCATAGGTGCAATTGCTGTGGTTGTGCCGGTATCGATTACAATTTAAAATAGTAAATTTTTTTAACATAAAATATTATACATTAAAATCAACGTGATTGTAATTCTAAATATTTTTTTCTTTCTGCTTGGTGGTGTACAATTTAAAAATGCCCCGTAAACACTTCGAAATACACATCCATACATACACAATAAACAAATTTACAAACCTTACTTGCAAACGCAATACTTTGCGTTGATTCAAAATTTAAAACTGCGCTTTTCAATTAACATAATGTAAAACATATACATACACACATATGCTGTTTGGGGAGAAGTGAAAATGAATGTCTCATGCGGCTGTATGATTTTTTCTCAAGAAAATTCTTGTCACTGTGACAATTCGAGCTTGGGAAACAACATTTTCACAAATTAATTTGGAATACAATCAGGACCAACGGACGAGGAGGAGATTTTTGAGATGTAAGAATGAGATCAGACATGTATATTAAATTAAATTAAAAGACTATAGAATCGTGTTCAACATTAGGGTCAAAGGATTGAGGTGTGGATGGAATATGGGTGACATTAAGAATGAATGAAACGAGGTAATTGTTGAAGGTGTTATTGGAGAAGGGTGGAATTGATTCGGCGGAGGACGATATACCGATCTTTTGAAGATTACGCCACAATACGCGAGACGGTAGGTTATTTTTAAGGAGTGGGGGTAGATTTGTTTGGCTCTGCGTATTGTTTGCGTGGCTCTATTACGATACATTTTGTAAGTGGCAAAGGAAGTATATCAGAAAGACTTATTTTCCAAGCAAATTTAGCAATGTCTCGGTTTAATATAAGTGATTTATTTTTTTGAATCAAACCAGAGATGCATGGTGTTCAAAAAAATATATTTCCAAGTTGATATGTTTAACGCTTGGTCTCCACGGGACATAAATTATGTCTAGAATCAGACATATTTTATGTCTAGAAACGTCAAAAAAGTTCCAACATGGCGACAGGATGGGAACACGCACAAAGATTTTTCAACATTTTTTTACAATTGCAAATTTACCGTCTTACCTTTTTTCACAACATAAGTCTGGCCATAAAAAAGGCTCGTGGAGTCCCAGTGTAAGGTTGCGTCTGAAAAGTGGGAATTCTGTCAAAAGAGGCTGTGAACAAATATATCTGAATACTAAAACATCATTACGAGAATGTCCAGTATCGAGCTGTGTTCGTATTGCAAAATTATTTGGAGAATTATATAAAATGTGATCAATAAGTCAGAAACCAATTGGGAAGAAATGTGAAGGTGTGTATGACAGAAGTTGAAGGGATGACTAAAATGATAATAGTGGAAAAGGACGGAAGGAGGATTTGGGAATGAATGAGAAAGAGCGGCTGAAAGAGCCAAATAAGTAGAAAAATGAAGTAAGATAAGGAGGAATAAGTAGATAAGTATAATAAGTAGATGAAAAGCGGGGAGGGGGTAGGGCAGGGTTGAAAGTTAAAGAGGTAAAAATGGAGAGATTAGAGATTTTATTGGGTGGGATTTGTTGGATTTGTTGGATTGGTGTGTTTCGTAACAACAATTGACGCGTTGGAGGTCAGCATTGTTCTTGTTATTCGTGACATACGTCCAGCAGTGCTCGAAAAAGTATCTAAAAATTGTACGTCCAAATGCAGCCATTAATGCCATGTATTGCCATGTATTAATCTTTCGAATAAAACAAAGTTTTGATTGTATTTTCATAGTCATAGCCGAGGGGGATAACGCGTTGGCCTGGCTTATGGGAGGTCGCCGGCTCAATCCCGGCCGGCAGACCGAAGTGTTTTTTGAATGTACACATGCACCCTGTATAGAACAATAAGTGTATGATGCTGTTGATGATTCACGATTCCGAATATAAAATAGCAAGATAGATCTCGGTACATAAAGATATCTCAAAAATATGCGCATTTGCCCTATAAGACTCCTAACCATCGGGGATGTGTTGTGAGTGTTAGAACACAGTAGCACCAATAGGAGTAGCACAGCACAAACAGCACATTAGCATTACAAACAGTCACTCTAACCCTCTTAAAAACCATTTTACCAAAGTATGGATTAAAAGTTGACAACTGGTTTTTGGTATTGGAGAGATTTGTTTACGAAATCTACTTCTACCAAAAAACATTCCCTCTTATATGGGAGTCATCATAAACAATTTTACCAAAATGTCATTACACAGATATTATATGAAACAAAAAGATTTATAAAAACCTCCAAAAAATGAATAGACCTTTTTGTGAAATAACCTCGAAAAAGTTATCAAAATATATACAGATTATAAAAAGCTGCGACAATCTGTCGCGGTGTAGGGTGTTCATTCTCATTGTGTGAAAGTAATTCACTGAACGCCAGGCTCAATTGATTTATGATGATCGATTAACGCAGATGATATGACGCGTTTAAGTTAAAAGCGTGCGGAGCATTTTACGAGAGGTGCGTGTTCAAATTCGCGTGTACTTGCTCATCGTCTTAAGAAGTTTATACTCCTGGTATATTATTGCATATGGGCAATGAGCACCGTTTATCGAATATACATTGAAATCGAACGTGTGCGAACATATATACAATATGTGCTTTACTATATGTATATTTAGGTATTATTTACAGTTTTACTATACATTTACTATATACATTGCATTCAGCCATCGCGATCGATCGAGGTGATAACTCACGACCGCGCATATGTTTTTTTTTATTTCGAAACTGATCGGGCACGCAAAGCACTTTTGATGGATAATTTTAATGACATGTTTTATGGGTAATTATTGCAGCGAGTTATTCGGCGAATAATTGTGCTGCAGGGCAGCTGTGTGCGTTTGGGTGCATAAACGTCAAGCAAACTCGCGCGAGTCGAGGCGATTTTATGATTGAGGTCTGTGCGCTGAGCTCGTTATTTTGAAATGCGTTTCGTTTGCGCGGACTGATTAATTATGTGAATTTGGGGCTGTTTTTAGGACAAAAAAAACAAGACATGCAGAATGGCTCATTAGGGAAGAAAGAGGAATTAAACGATATCATTCAATCAAGTCGTCGTTTTGGATGATCACAAAGTTCAGTGTACTAACATTATTGTGGGTTTTTTCATTTAAATTAGAGCAAGGGTATGTTTTCAGAGCTGCGGGGGATACAACATGGTGAATCGTTTCCGAAGACGGCGAAGGCAGTTGATGGCATCTATGTATGGGATATACAGATTATATATTAAAAGTCCTAACCATTACAACAACTTTCTAAACTTCAATTTTATTTTTTTTATTTTGATTTTTAAATTTTATTGTTGGATGTTTTTTACCCAATTCCTATAAATATTTAAGTAATAAAATTAAACGAATATAATTCTTACGAGTATATTAATTAAACAAAATAGAAAAAGCACAATAGAACAATAATGAATGAAAGTACATACACTACCGGTCATAAGTATTAGAGCACTAACATTTATGGACGTTTCTTTCAAAATAACTGTTTTATTTCAACAGCTGGGTGTTTTATTTGATGATACCTTGCAAACAGATAAGTAACCGCAAAATGTTTTTTTTATTTCCATGTGTTTATTGCTCGGTTTACAAGTATCATCCACGCAAGACTGATCATTTTTAGTGTTTATGGCATTGGATTATTGCTATCTAATAATTTATATCCTTTTATTAAAGGTCTGTATGGCTCATAACATTTTAAATTTATTTTAAAAATTAGTATGTAGCTGAAATACACCTTTTAAAATAAGTTAGGAGCAGCAAATTATTTTGTTTTGTGTGTTTTTTTTAAATGCTGAAGTATCGACTGAAAAACGTGTTGAAGTTATTTTCATTACAATCTCTTCGTCAAATTGGAAGAAAATCACAAATATCGTATGGTGGAGTGAAATATATAATACAATACAATACAATTATATAATACAGACCGAGAAAAACTAATACAGGAAAGGATATGGCACTAGTAATAAACTGTAAATGAAAACGTTTCAAAACATCATCCCATCTTACCGCAGAAATTACATTTAGTTCAATCTACTAAATATGGGAATACACTCGGGTATCTTTAAATGTATACGCATCATAGCAGCTCTTACGTAAGAGAATGTCTTACGCAGTTTTACGTTTCTTGTGGTTGACCCCACTGACTACAATGCACAGCAGGCTGTGAAAAATATAAATAACAAATTCATTTCAAAGCGTAAATTGAAGGTAAATGTATATATTTTTCAATTTAAATAAGGGCAATAACAAAGCGAGGAGAAATAGATTTTTCCTAGAAAGTAAGACTAAGCGTAAGTATCCACAGCTCTTATTAACATATTTGATATTACCAGAGGCACGGTGCAACCAGACGAAACGTCATTTCACCATGCACATTAAACATGGGAACGGGAAACGCTTCGATCAGTTTCAGTAGTCACGATTGGTCAGAGTCCACAAAGCCGCCTTTTCCTTACCGATCGACGTTCTGGCCGTACATTTTTATTGATACTGGCGCTGATGTGTCCGCATTTATCGGTTCTTGTCTTTTTGCTTCCAACTTATGAGATTCTTATCTTGGACTTTGGATTTCGACGTAAATTAAGTGGATACAAATCCACTGTTTGTGCAGATTTTCTAAAACATTTTGCTCATTTAGTAGATCTAAAGAATAAGCAGTTATGCAACTCAACCCCGCTTATGTTAACCATTGGTACATTGTCCACGGAGTCATCGTCGTCGATTTCGACTACGTATAAAGATCTGTTGGAAGAATTGCAGAACATCACAAAAACTACTTCCGACATTACGCGCCAATTTTCGAGAAAGCTCAACGCTTATCCCCGGATAAACTGAAAATCTGTAAGGAAGAGTTTCGTTTTATGTACGTGCTGGGTACTTGTTGCCCTTCCAGTAGCTGCTATTCAAGGTCGCTGCATCTTGCACCTAAATCTAATGGTGACGCATCGATTCTGTGCATATTTTAGACAGCGTGTCATATGAAGCCACTATTTTTGAACGCACTTCCTATGTATTGTGTATAAAAACAGAGAGTGCGTTCCAAAAAAGTTGCTTCATTTGAGTAGCTAAAAAAATTGCACATTTTTTTTATTTTGCAATTCCGTGACCCGTTCTCATATACTATATATTATATGTAACAGTGTGTTTAACCACCCTATCGAGCACTGATGTGGGAAGAATTGGAAATGTACGCGAGGTTCCACCAACATCAAAATTAGCGACGTTTTTCAAAAATGTTAAGACCACTTGAAAAACATCTCAAAAGCCGAATGCCGAAACTTTGTAAGGCAGTAATTGCAAAAAAACGGAGTAAATATTGACGAATCAAATTTGTAGGGAAGAAAATATATAATATTATGAAAAATTCACATATTATTGTGTACAAGAATATAAACTATTAATGTAATATAAATTTGAACACTGAACTTCAATATTGTAGGTTTTTCTTAGGTACTTTTAAAAAAATTTGAAGTGATCGAATACTTATGACCGGTAGTGTAAACTATAAAATTATAATTGCAAACCTTTCATCATAATTGCTTTATTTATGGGCGTAAAACCGTCTAACGTGCACGTGATTTATGATGTCATAAATCTAGCTATACTATATATCATTACAATGGTTTTAACATTTTTATTGTGCTAGAACATAGTAATAATTCACATAGTACTACATTTTTTTACTTTAGTCAGTTTATCGTATGTTTCTATCAAAGCAAATTATTAGATTTATCTGTAGTTTTTTCTACATATGTTATGTTCTTATAATTATCATTAATTAGTAAATTATATAAAAATTACAAAAATAAAATTTATAAGAATAATATAATTATTATTCTACCCTTTAACAAAGAAAGAATAGTAAAACGGTCCGCAAATAGATTAATTACAACGAAACTATAAAATAAAAACGGTTTTCACGGCATCACGCGATTAAAGCGCACCGCGTTTATTTACATTACGTTTGCACAGGAAATTAAGTTACTTTCATTTATATGGTCGTTTGGTATAGTAAAAAACTATATACAAACGTAATACATTAAACAAAACAAAAATCCTATATGAACGCATAAAAATATTGTGTTTTTATGACTTGTTTATTACATATAAGATAAAATGTTAAATGGTAACCAGGAAATAACTCTTTAAAAATGGAGGGTGACCCAAATGCAAATGTCATTTATACAACTCGTCGCCGAATGAATTCATTAAGTATATTGTATTAATTGATGTCTAGGTTATCTCTAAGAAAATGTTTTTTTAAATAAATCATGAATCGATTCTGCAAAAAAACGATTTTCCTCGGTTTATCGATTTTTAGGTTAAATTTCAATACCTGAAAATTAAGGATAGTAGCTACCTGCAATTCATTATTTATTGATGAAGTAGGTAAGATGCTTCGAAAAAGTGTCAAATTTTAATTTTATTTTAAAATTTCATTCATACGGTTAAAAATATATAATTATACTAAAAGGTATTTATTTATTTATAATATATTTAACTTGTAATTTGAATTTACTTTTTCATCTGTTAACCTAAAATATGGCCGCTGTGTTATATGACTTATAAGTCGTAAGGTTATATTGAAATAGGTCATCGAAGAGTACGTTATTAGGAATCTCGTAAACGCCGCGCGATGGTGACTTTCCTAACTACCAAGTCTGTCAGTAGTAGTGTTTAATGTGTGTGTATATTCAAAATCATGCCCGTCTATACTTTCCGGAGTTTTTATATTTATCTTGAAAAAAAAATTCAATTAATTAATTTAAATAAAAATATGCAATTTGGTGCTTTTTGACAGTACAAAGTAAAAGTCTTATTAAACCTTTGTTACGACTTACTCAATTTGTATGATTACATTTTAAATTATAGACATGTATCTTGAAGAAGTGGCTACCCGTTAATTCAGGTAAAACTTTTAAATGTTAATATTAACTAATGCTTTTTTCTTTATAAAGTATGTAGTAGTATGAACTAAAAAAAACAAACTTTGATTTGTTGACGCGTAAATTTAACCTTACATTTTGAATTCAAAAACGACGCATATTGTTGATATTTCTTTATGGCCAAAATACAACTTTCCTTAGGCAAAAAAAAAGAAATAATTAGAAATGAGTAAAAGACATATTTAATAGTTAAATAGAGATTAAAAAGAATATTTTGATCAAGAAATACCCTTAAAAATAGCCAATAAGTGTAACACAAATATCTTTTTTCTACATAATATAAGTTCTAAAACCGTTTTTATTTTAATTTAAATTTATTAATTTTTATATTTTTAATTTAAAAACTTAGAATTGTATCGATAAAGAAATGGTTTAAAAAATGTCCGATTTGCGCGTGATCAAATAATATTATCTTGTTTATACCACATATACACATATACATGTATATATATATATATATATATATTTAATGTTAAATTATGGTAATTATGAAAATAAGGACTAGAGATTTTAGTATAAATAGAAGCTGAATGGTGATAGAGCGTTCAGTTAGTGTTACAACCTCGTTTTGAGCAGTTACTTGTCTCCGTATTTCTCTCTCGCCTAGCTCTATCTCGCCTCTCTCTCTCGCCTCTGTACTCTTACAGGCGATATCTGTTCCGGACAAGGCCGATTAATCGGTTACCATCAGTACCATACGGTCTATCAATGTAGAGGCTATCGCAGCATCTGTAGCATGTTATTGGTGGATGGTTAAAATCAATTCCATTTCTAAGAAATACAAGTGTTTGTTGCATAGTATTCATGGATTTAAAACTGAAAGAACAAAAAGTGAGCATACTTGCAATCATGAATAACGGTATAACTTCTAAAAATATGAAGGAAAACAAGCGCACATGAACAAAAAAAACTGCTCGCACGAACACCGCAGAATGTCAGAATGCGTTGTTTACATTTAATTAGGCCACTTAAGGCTCAAATAAGCGCCGGCCGCATCGTATACATATATTCCTTTATACAAGAGGTCTATGGATGGGGCCACGCCGTGTTATAATATGTATGCATTTGTATGTGTGTGCGCGTGCGCGCGAATAAATTCGACGAAATTGCGAGGCAGTGCGGTGCGGCGAAGTGGCGGCGATTTCAATGAGCGATAGACCAATTTAAAATAATAACTTTACTGGAATGGTTTTCGGTTTAATTGCATAGTGTCTCGATGAGAGTGTATGTGTTATGGCCGCAAACATAGTTTTTCAACATTTCAAGTATGATTTACTGTGGGAATTGACATAAATCATGCGCGACGACAGCACACACATCTCTCTGCTGCGGTGGCGTTAGATTTAATCTTAATTATCATCAGTGTACATGTGTTAATATGAGATGCAGCAAACGAATTGACCGTTTTCCGAGTATAATTGGATTCAATTTACATAGCATATTATTTGGTTAGTAGGATTTTAGTCTCGATGCGTAGTGCATATAATTTAACAATGAGACGGATGCCAAATACGGGCGCCAAACACACACAGAGACAATCAAGGTTACCGATCGAGATGTACCTCGAACCTTGAACCTCTGTGCAAGCGATTAACCGCGCGGACATTAAATGGCTTTTTAAGTGGTGTACATTAAAAGTGCACAATTTCATGAAATAAATGTATATATTGTAAAACAGTCCTTCTTCTTCGTGCGAAAAATATAAACAGTCATCAATCACACGAACAGAGAGAATAATATATAACAATATATAATTCATCATATAATCTTCCAGATAAAACGTTTAATTCCACTTGACCAGGACAAATTAAAATACAATTTAATATAATGTAAATGGATCCGAATAATTGGGAGCAGGCTGTTTTTTGTTATGGTTATGTCGATGACGCAGAGGAGCACGACCACGACCACACAGAAGCTGCAAAAATATGACGAACAATCCTGAAACAATCAGATAGCTGAGAAGCATACCACTTGCCTGAGTATATATTAATAATTAAAAATTACAATAATATCAATATTAAAACAACGTATACCGTAATCAATGAGAATTGCATTAAATCAAACCAAGATATTCTTCTTTGCAATCGTGTGGTTTTCGTCATATCAAAGGCAGTATCGTCAAGATCACCGTAGTGTTGCACTTTTTTGATCTGTAATAAAAGTAATTCAATTAATTTACAGACATTCCAATATATACTTTCCAGTCCAGCTGACCGAACGTTAAACGCTTTAACTGCGAATTATACTACTCAAATCTTAAGTTTATCTGCGCTTCCGCATATCTCGTTATAAACGCGCACGTGTGCTTTTCAGACGGACGGTGAGGCGCGCGCGGCACAAGCTACAAGAAGCAAAAACTGGCAGGTGCGTACGTCAGTTATTGGCAATAATAATTCATTAAAAGCGCATGCAAGCGCGAACTATACTTACGTTAATGCGTACATGAGTGCGTATACAATTTTATTGTTTGGTATAATATAATGTGAAACACAAGTTGCTTCAAAATTATAAATATTTAATCTTAAAAAAACACCAAAAAACAACTTATGTTGAATTGAATTTTATTTTGTTTGAAATCTGATAAATCTTTCTCGAAGGAATAAACGACTGCATATCTTCAATTTTAAGATTTTCGCTTATCGCCAAAGTCTGGCAAAGGCAAGCGGATCTGTCTGTTCAATTAATTTCTTCCTAAAAAACGGCTCGGAATTTTTTATTTTGAATTTTCCCAACTTGGACTTTAATGTGTAAAGAAAACAGATACCATTTACTGATTTTATACAAAAACATAATATATATATATATACATTTTTCTGACTTAAAAAAGCACTGTCCTTCCAAATACGATATCGCACGAGAAATGAAATTCATCTTACCGCACGCCATGCGTATAATTTGTATAATTGATAAATTGATAAAATTATATACATTTATGAATCGATAAATTAACAAAGCCCTTTATGATATAAAGAATGCCAAGAGTACTCGAACCAGAGTCTGCCAATTATCAAACCAATTTTGTGTACTTATATTAAAAATAATTATATAATGGATTACCTATTTGGATGTATTTACCTCTTTTTTTTAATATACTATTACACGTTCATGTTTATGCAGGTTGTATATTGTAGGTAGTTTATTACTTTGGTAATAGTGGTGACATAAAAATGTATTTTAGGATTAAAAATATATGACAAACCAAATCTTGTTCGCTTTGATTTTGTATTCTCTTCAATTTAAACTAAAAATATTCATTAAATTTTAGTTATTATCCGCACTTTTTTCAAAAGTTCTTGGATTCATCTCCTGAATTCCAATCCTATCTATAATCATTTATAAAACAAAATAATTATGACGTTTCTGTTTTTATATCAAAATTAAAAATGATTTAAAACATTTTTTCGAAACACACTGTACACACAAAAAACGTCTGCGATCAAAACATGTGATACACGAATATATGCGCGTCAAAGTAAAACAATGCGCGATCGTGCCTTTTGATCGATCGATTGATAACGCACACAGAGATATCGTGTTTGTATGCGTATTATTGGCAACACTCCGATGGCGCGCGTGCGGGGATAAAGATCGCCAAATGTGCCAATAAAATGTAATCATATCACATGCGATTAGTGATCTTTTGTTTGTGAATTAGTTGTGCGGCTCAGTGGGAAAATTACTAGTATTATCACAAGAAAACGATTAGCAGGTAGGCTATAATGGGTGTGTTTTATTCGAAATATGTTTAAGGGTTTATTAATAAAATTAAGAGAAGATAAAGAAATATGTCCATTTATTTACTTTTCATATAGTGACTAAAAATAGCAATTCATTTTAAAATGTATATACATTAAATAAAAAAAATATATTTTATATTATTATATTATTTATATTATTTGAAAATGAATTTTGAAAAGATCTAGTTCTAGTTAATTGGCTCTTAACAGGAAGTAGATGCTATTGTATAATGTAATGTAATGTAATGTATATTCAAAGGATGGGTCGTTTTACTTTTCTCCAATCAATAAATATTTTCAGAAATGTTTGGGTAAATACACTTAACCGTAGTTTCAGGTCGGCTAAATTTTACAATTTACGGGTATATGGGGAGCACCCCACGTAGAAACATAAGCAAAACACAGGTATTAAATAGTAAATATTTGTTGAGAAAAAAACAGTAATTCAAGAAAACAAATTCAAGAATAAGTCGATAACATTTTATCGAATACATAAACACCGTGTGGCTGTAATCTAAGATAATTTCAGGTTTACAGCCGCTTCCGTAGTAAGCTGCGTCAACAGCAATACAACGCATTTGTTTTTAGGGTCGTATGAACAAAGGGCCATTCCTACACAAAACTCAAACAATGTACATTGAAGAACTATATACGTATGCCTATAGCGAAAAGCCAAGAATTGCTCGTCGATTGCTAAGAAATATTCCTATTAATAACATCGAGATATCGATCATTGTGAATTGAATTTTGTGGTTGCATTTTTTTAGACGTGACGATGGAATTGCATAGTCATAGTCAATACGCAAAAATCGTTGAATTAGGAAAATTTTAACTTGCAAAAAAACATGATCTACTTTACTACTTTTAAGTTCATATAGTTTGTTCTTTACTCCAATTGATTGAGTTATTCTGAAGTTGAGTCAAGACTTGATATACCTGGCGCCATCTCTGGTATAACATTATAAACGCAGGTGATATTAATATGTTTAGTTATAAACGGCCCGTTCGGCTAAAAGACCATTCGGCTAAACGGTTTATTTGAATAAATAACTCATTTGTATAAACAACATTCGGCTAAATGACCCATTCGGCCAAATGTCATTCGAGGTACATTCTTTTAGAAGTACTAAACCAAAACAATAAAATTAAGTATAGCAATCTTGTACTAATCAACACATATAAGGGGTAATAATTTTTTTTATTCTTCCTCTTTTATCATCAAACATTGATATTTTATACAGAAATATTGTGACGAAAATCGAGTGTCTCGCTGGATGTTTTTTAGCGGCTACCAAAAAAATTCTAGACTAAATGCTCGACAAAATCGAGCTTAGCGGCTTTCGCAACTGGATGTTTCGCAAGTTGCTTCTTCTTTTTAAACTGCAAAGATATTTCATCATAATTGGATCCTGTAATCCTGTGTGGGGGATAGGGCCAGATTGCGATGCCGCATTCAGCCAACGCGTTAATCCACAAATACACAAGAGTACATAACTCTACGACAGACCGCTATAGTTTTGAGACACCCAAGTGCCTCTGAACCTGCTAACTTAGATAAGTTACTAAAATAGTGCGGCGACCGAATTCAAAAAACGTAAACGAAATTGGCTTCATCAATCCGAGTAGAAGGACACTGGGTATTTGGTGGTTATGAAAGAGCAAATTCTTCTTTATCTTTTATTGTCCCTGTAGACAAAACATTAATTAAACATTAATATCCAACAGTGGATTTTACCCATCAGTACCACCATTATTAGTGACTGAAGGTAGGCTTATAATGGTCTGGAGAGTAATGGATAACATATAAGCTGCTATCGGTCAACCACTGCATTTCTTTCAAATTCCCACAAACTGGTGCTCATACCAACGGAATTCAGCGTATGCGATGCGAATAATGCCAGTATCCAGTCGAAAAAAAAAATTCTGAAGAAGTACACATAATTGTACCCGGTTTTTAAATTTAGTAGCTGTTTAATTTGGGTTTATTTAATTAATAACAATATCATTTATTTAAAAATTACTCGTGTTGTCTTGGACAGAATTATGTGTATATATTCAAAATTTGGTTTATATAATTGGTAATGAAATAACAAATTAAATAGTCAAAGATTAAAATATAACAATTGTGTTTATAAATAAATGAATACACAATTTAAAATCAAGTAACGGTTTCGCTCATGGCTGTGTGTGAATTAAACATCCAATGGTTATTTGTTTTAAGTTGAATTATTGACACTGTATAATAACATTTGATTAGGGAGATCCTTTTTAAATCCTTGTATTTGATAGACTATGGTAAGCTGTTCCAGTTATTTATGACATGAACAAAAAATGATGTATGGATGCAATTATGTGTATGCTGCGGTATTAGAAAATGTAATGTATGTAGTATGTATATGAATTAATAATTAAACCCAGGTTTAAAACCGTGTCGCCTTAAGGTATTAATGTAAGTATTGAAAGAATAATTTCGAAAATTAATCAAAGTTGCCTGTGTCTTCTTGACATTTAAATTAATACAATCTTGGATAGACCATTTATAAATATTGAACAAATCATAATTAACGTAGGAAATGCTTTAATTTATTTTATCAGGACTACAGGAATAATATATTTGCATGTCATATGCATAAAGGTGACAAGTAGAGAAAGTTAGTTTTGATAACAAATCGTTAATGAACATAGAAAATAGTAAAGGTTCAAGAATGGACCCCTGAGGTACTCCTCTATTAAAGAGAAGAGAAAGTATAGTACTGATTTGTGGTAAAAGTATAAAGAGAAAAATCAAGTGATCAAGCCCAACAGCATCTGATTTTATTTGGGAAAAGGCAATTATAACATCCCGGGAACTACCCGTGCAAAAGGCAAAAGATGATTAAATGTGGCGTGAATCAATGTTATAATCCGAGAGAATCTCGTTGTTGACAGCAGTCAGGTAGGAGTTATATTCATCGGCAGTGAAAGGGGGATTTCAGTAAACGATTTAGTAGCACTAACATTGAGTCGTTTTAAATTGCGCCAATCCTCCGCAGTAGGAAGATTGAAGTTAATTTTAGTTTTATAATAATTAATTATAGCGCATTTAATGACATTTGAAGCATCATTTCTTAAATTTTTAGTTAGGTTTATTAAGTTATGGAGTAAACCATAAAGCATTATGTTTTTTTTCTTTTGGGGAATAAGAGGGGCATGTTTATTAAGTAATGAAAACAATGTATCTGATATGTAATTGGTCATTACCGTCCCTTTTTATTTCATTTTTTTTCAAACCACTGTCTTAAAAAAAACTTTAAAGAAATCATTGTACGAGATATTTTTGTTGTGGCCGATAATAGGTATGTGAAAGGATAATGCATGCTACAATTTAAAAGTTGCTATAGATCAGTACACTAAAGATAACAATGTTTTGAGTGCCATTGCTGGGCCACAAAATAACATTCCTTCTGTACGACAACGTCGAGTCATTGATCAATACCCCAAACCTTTTGGGTGAGGAAGGTAACATTTAATTATGCAGTTATTTAAAATATTTTTCTTTTAAATAAAGAAGTTTCATATTCATTTTAAAACTCCTAAAATGGTGATATGAAGGTGATGAAACGATCATGAAAGTATAAATCTAAAAGAAATTTACGTATTCGTCCTGTGGAAGTCATTTCCAATTATCAAGCCTAACTGAGCTTTATAGGTTTCTATAATTGCTCCACAGCTATCGATATGTCTCTTATCCGTATCATTATCACTATCGTTTACAAAATTAAACTATTTTTATATACATTTAATGAGATATTACCTTTCTTATTTATTTTCTCAAGCTGAGTTCAAAAATAAAGGTTAAAAACACAGTTTTTATGATTTTTCAATTTTTTATTCTAGGGCCCTAAAATTCATATCTCAAAATAAAATAAAAGGCAATAACATTTTTTGATGACGAAGAAATATATATCTCAATCCAAAAAATGGTAAGATTGAAAAAAGGTAATTTTTACAGCTGATTTTTTGGCCACAGTAAAGAAATTAATGAAAAATGTCTAGTCAAGCAAAAAAAAGACCAACCAAAAGAGAATCCACCAATTTTCCTGTGAACAAGAAGAGCTCTACTACAAGGCAAATATGTCTCTAAGAATCAATTTCATACTTCGCATGTGAATTTCTTTTCAGACAATCTTGGTGACGTAGAAAGGGACAAACATAGCTAAATATTTTACCAAAAAATACACCATCGAGCTGCGATAGGTTTTTGTGATGATGATAACATGAAATTGTTTTAAAAAATATAAAGAATGTAAAGCAGGCCACATAAACTGTAAAAACCTTTTTTTTCAAACTGAACAGCTGAACCAATTAATGACTTATTAATATATATTTCTTCGTCATCTTAAAACCTTTCATTTGGTACATTTCAAATCGAAATCGGTACTATATTTGTGTGAATGTAGTAGCGTTCTAAGTAAGAACGGACCCATTGTGCTCTATCGGTACTATCTCGAGATATGACTTTAAAATTAAAAACAAAATTAACAATATCTCAAAACCTATTCCATAAAAAAATACAAACCGTATTTTCAAACTCAAAGTGAGAAAATACATAAGAAAAATAATATCTCATCAAATGTAAATTTTGTCTATGAACTAATGAGTTATATAGAATAACACAAAAATTGTTCTTTAGTTCTTATCGTACCCAATACACTCCAGTTCATTCTACATCTGCTGACATCTACATATTAAACCTTTGGCATGTGCGGTTTTGTGACAAATGCACATCTCCAATTAGTGATTTCCCTAAAAATAACGAGACCAGCACCTTAAACATGGCTCGCTTCGAAACCAATCCTTCACTAATTACGATCGTAATTATATAATATAATATATTATATATCGTATATAAGCAGATGAAAACAAATGTGCTTTTGCGTTTATTTAACGATTGCCAAAAAAATGATCTACATTTAATGAAAAATGCATGTTCGCTGAAGCTCACCTGCTCTATGCATATATTTTGCAATATAAATATAAATGCACACAAGGCAAAACGCAGCGGATAAGTAGATATTTAGTGCAATTAAGATAATGACTGACGTGACATCTTATATGCACGGACATTCATAAAACAATTAGGTATGTAAATATATATTATATACTTTTAAAAGGACGTGCAGTTGGGTTTGTTGTTTGTTGAGTTCTAGCTGTGCCGAATTGTGTATACAAGCTACATAGGTACACAATTGCACACGGGCATTTTATGCAAATTTCACGCGAAATGTGACACAAATTTCGAAAAAGAAACGGAAAGCGTCAGGTAAAACTGATTAGCGAAATATATAGGAATGACAGTATATGAGTATAAACACATTGTTTGTGTGTGCTTGGTGTATACGCTAGTACGCGACGGACAGTGAAGCGCATACGTGTATAATTGCGAGGGCCGTGCGCGAGTCTTTTAAGTGTATACCTGTGCTCATAACACAGGCGCAAGTAAAATGCACTGAATATAGAGTATATATATATATATATTAACAGACGCATGCGCGCGTACTTATGTTGTTTACGATCGTGTTCTTCTGGCTATTAAAATGCAGTGAATGTGCGTCGTTTAATATAGTTTTTGGCTTAGTTATATCAATTATATGCGTATATACGCATTGTATATTACACATTTTATAGGTATTTTTTATTATAAACAGCCTATTTTGTATAAGTACCTGCTTACGCCGAAAGTCTTTATTGTCGTTCCACACATTGTCGTCAAAGGCGCCACACTTCAACCGCATCCCATCTTCATCGGTACGGTAGCTCAAGTCAACGCACTCATTCTGCACGTCATCGTAGATCTGCAAAAAAAGTAATTATATATTTTTTTTAATTATTAACTTTAAAATTATATATAGATAAAACATGTATATTATATGTATATGTTTTTAGCGTTAACAATGTTATTGGAAACAAATTAAAAAAAAATTATAGAAATAAAAAAAAACATGAAATACAATTATTTATTTATTAGGGCGATTCAGGAAAAAATAATGTGCGATTTGTCAATTAGAGTATTGATTTTTGCTTACGTTTTTAATAAAAATAAATAGATAAAAAAATCCGTTGCGCTCAAAGTTTTAAAAAAAATAATTTTCCAGTTTCTTTATTTTTTTTTGGCCTTTGTTAATTTAATTCAAAACGATTTAATTTACAAAAAAGTAATGTTGGAAATTGTAGTAGTTTCTGCAAACCAATTTCACCTTTTGATATTGACTCATTGAAACATATCATTAGTGTTGTGACTGATCGTTCTGCCGCGTCATGTACAACTTTTAACGAAATAACTATTTTAGAAGCTTCTGTATATTCTTCGCAGTTGATAAATCCTTAGGATCCGGTGGTCCAGTCCATCTATGTCCATTAAATTTATTTTTCGGTTAGACCTATCTTCAGAAATAGATTGAAGTTTTTTTTAACCAGATTTCGTTTTGTCTCTACAGGTTTCGACGACGAAATCAAAGCAAAATGTATAATACAAACTTCAAGATAGCATAAATGTCTTTTATGTTCTTAAAAACTAATTCCGAATTTGATTTTACTGTACTTCATAAATTGTAGATAAAAATGAAAGTCGTTTTTAGGTGCATCACTTGGCATTGGGTACGTCATCCATGCTTTGACATAGATAAGAGGAGAAAACAAAAATCTCTCAGAATATTTTGTCCTTGTCGAGTAAGATGAATTCCTTTGGAAATAAATACATTTTAACGCAACAAATTACTTAAGCCATCCATCGAGACATCACACTTACATGCGCCCTTTTTACAGGTAATTGTATAATAATCAAAACTCTATAGCCATCTGGAGGTGTGTACACATTATTTTTCCCTCCTGTCTATTAAATTGTAAAGGATGAAATGTTGTTTTTGCGTGTTGATATGTGTACTTTATAAGTAAATATAACATATAAATAAATAAAAATGCTAGAAACGTTGTACCTATATTGTCTATATTTGGTCCTTTCGATTCGCCAAAAAAATATTTTTGACTTGTTGGCACTTTTCAGTGCCATTTAAAAATTCAAGTGTGTTTTACGATGTTTATAATGCATAAAAATAAAATAAAAATTAATTATTGGAAAATTAGTTGGCACAAGTGAATTATTTTAATTAATAAATTTAACAATAAATATTTTGTGTTTTATTGACCAATTTCCGGTACTTTTTTAACAGAGTAGAAGAAGATCCTTTATACTTTCTGTACAGCAATTCTGTCCGACTTGTCCACATCGCTAAGCCCTAAGTCCACGCTGTGACGTCACTTGTAGGAAACAATAATTCTGTTAAATGTATTTTTATGGTCAACGCTACAAGCGCTATATCATATGTACGTTAACGCATTAAAAACACTTAAATATGCCCTATAATTAAAAATTGAATTTCAATTTACACAATTTATAAATTGAATGGAAATAAACAAAATAGAGGCGCAAAAAAATATAATAAAAAGAGTGTTGATATTTGTATTTAAGCTTGAAAGTCTAATAATGTGTTTATGAGAACCATTTAAAAATTATGATATTATATTAAATAAAATGGTACCAAAATAAAATGATTGCGTTCCTAACTAACTTATATTTGGTATGTTATGTGAATGCTAAATAAAGTACCAAAAACGCCGATAAAAACATTTGAATACCAAAATAAATAAAAAAGTGCACAAAAATGAATGATAACTTTTTGAAATAAATGAACTCCATTCACGTACAAGATAGGATTTATGCTTTCGATCGTTATCTTGATAAAAATGAAAACAATCCAAAATAACTAGTGTTCAGCACTTTGCTTTAAATTGCCCCTTAAAATGTTGAGGTACATGTGTTTGTCCATATTTCCTTCTATAAAAACCAAATTTCCAACACCAGAAGAATAAATACAACCCAAAACGATAACAGAACCGGCACCATGTTTCACTGTCGGACTTAATTTTTAATTTTTAATTCTTAATTTGATTTTCTCCTTACATTAACCCAGCCATCACTTATTTCTTTGTTTCTTTGTGGACGACTTTTCCATTGAACACCTCAAGCTCAGTTTTAATTAATTGTGCACTTATTCTCGGATTCTCTTTTACTTAACGCGTAATCATTCGTTTATCGTGATCATTAAAAAGTTTTGGGCGACCTTTTTGAGGTATTGAGTCAAGAGTTGGATTTGATAAAAAAATGTGTTTTGAGTATTGGTGTCCATAATAATTCCCACGAGTATGGGGGTAGTGAGAGGTCCACTGCGACAGAGACCCTTTTATCGTCAGTAAGGCTAGGCTAATATTGGAGGTAGCCAGATATCCGATAGACACACCTTAGAGACTGGTTTATTTAAGACTTCCAGCCATGCCGAAGCACACTCTCTCGGCACGGTACTTATGACACTTTAGAGTAAGTCTTGTGAGTTGGTCCGCGATCCATTCTGGTTAGAAAGCCGTTGTTGCAACGATATAGTGGTTCAGGTAGCGGACTTATAACTTCCACACAACAGACCTGTCTTTGACAGTAGAGGGCACCCACACAAGTATCGTGAAATAAACCACAAGTCACCTTTCTCGGGCAAGCATCAGGAATAGACTCGTCCTTCCATGTTTGTAATATCATGAGGAATATGCCATTTTTAAAGTTTTCTCTCCATCTCTTCAGCAGTTCACTATCCATTGACATCTTTAACATAGTGCCTTGTGTTTGATTTGCGGTTTGTTTTTTTGCTTTTTTATTATCCAATATAGCTCCCCATGTATCCCCAGCCTTGCTAATAAGCACTCTTTCAATGTGACGTATATAAGCCAGCACTAAAAACTCAAACGTTACCTCAGGCATCCTTAACATCGTGCCTTGTGTTTGATTTGCGGTTTGTTTTTTTGCTTTTTTGATATTCAATAGAGCTCCCCATGTATCCCCAGCCTTGCTAATAAGCACTCTTTCAATGTGACGTATATAAGCCAGCATTAAAACTCAAACGTTACTCAAATCAAATCAGTCTTAAAAAAAAGAAATTGTGTTGTTTCTTAGAAAAATCCCTTTTTTATATATTTTTCTATGATGGAATCGAATACTGTTCTATAATACTAAAAAAAAAACGGTACTGATATGTACTTAAATATAGCAATTTTTTATAATTGTGTAGTACAATTATGTAGACTGTATATGTATAGGTATAAAATAATAGGGTGTATCAATAATGTATAAACAAATTAAACACATTTATAAATATAATAATTCTAATAAATTCAAATTACTTCGAGATCAAACATGCCGAGTTAATGGAAGTATTCAACTGACCAGCGTTTCCAGCGTTCGTTGGACCATCTGCCAACGGCTCAGAAGATTTTCGTTTATAATCAGACCACCAGAGTGTGTGTTTCGACAGTTCTGCAGGGTGAACTCCTCTCGAGGCACAGTCAGCCGGATTGGTTTCGGTCGGAACGTGAGCCCATTGATGAGATCCGAGGTTTCGCAGAATTTCTGTTACTCTATTGCGTAGGACGATAGTTGAATCGGTACAGGCGTATGTCTCTGAATTTAAGTAATCCATAGAATTTTGCACCTTGTCCAGAAGTTGTGCGAGGAGGACAGCTCCAATCGCGGCAGGTTTATTTTTTTTAAAGGTGCTACCATTGATTTTGACGCCAGTAGTGCCGTCTGGAAGAGCCACACGAACGTACACTGCGGCAGCATACGCATTCATAGAAGCAGCGCAGAAGCCATGTATCTGGGATAAGATTTGGTTGTCTTGATTTGCGGGTTCGGTTCGGGTAAAGGATTGTCCCAGCTAATACCAGACTTCCAGAGACCCTGTAACATAAGCTTGGCGATGACAATTGTGGGTGAAAGCGAACCAAGTGGGTCATAAATACGAGCCACGTCTGACAAAAGATTGCGCTTGGTCAGCGGATCTGCGATTGATGCAAAGCATACACGGAAACTAAAATAGTCCTTTGCGGGATCCCAGTATATACCCAAGGTTTGTATGGATCCATCCTTGCTAATGTCCAATGGAATACTGCACTCAATGAAGTCTGTAGGTTGGTGACTTAGTTTCTCGGCTTTGTTTGATGCCCACTTTTTCAGAACAATCCACCTGACTTGAGAAGTGCAATGATTTTATGTTGCGCCTTGGGTGAACTTTTTATGTTGTTCTGGCCGGAAAGAAGGTATTGGAATTGCACCACCTCATAGCGATCGTAATGAGCTGTTGCTTCAATTGAGGGCCTGTGTGGAGCTGATCATTCAAGGACCGCTCGTTGGATGTTCGTCACGCGGGGTCAAAGACAACTCGCAGCTTGGTTGTGGAGCTGCTTTCCTTAAAGACTGCGTGGTGGGGTATATAGTAAGAGCTTTCGATGTTGGAGAAGTCTTCTACTTCTTCGATGTGGTTGAGATCTTCATACTGCTGCATGAATTCGGAATATTGTTTTTCATTTGCTGTTGTCGTCGGACTGCTGTATTTAGCGAATGCCCGAGTGAACAAACCTTGTTGTTGCGAACGATAAAGCCAGGCCACAATGAATTGTAGGTGCAGGCGCTGACACAGAAACTAGCCCCAAACCATGTTAGTTGTGCAATCGAAGATCCGTTTTGACTGCCTAAATTGACAAGGGCGGTGGCGACGGGGGCAGAATGTGTAACATGGTCTTTAGTTTTTCATGACTCTTCAGGCAGCATTTTTGGGAAGGACAGTTCGAAGTGGTGTGGTTTCGCTTAAGACAATTGAGGCATAGTCCTTTCTGGTTGCAAGCTTTGATTCTTTCCCTGAACATGTAATTGGCGGAGTTGTTGACAAATTGGGTAAATAAAAGAGTTTTTCTCAAATGTAGCATTTTTTTATTTTTTCTCGATGTAGGCTTGATGATACTTCACCATGCTAGTGTTGTGTGCAGCTTTTCCTTTGCATTGGTCCTTGGCTTGCGTATCAGAATTGCTGAGAATGTGCGGTGTTGCAGCGATTGAACGAATCCTTTTAACAATTCCCAATTAGGTTGATTTTCTGTACGTGCTTGCTCCTGCTCTCAAATGCAGTTGTATGACGACAAGATAGACGAACCAGTCATCCCAATGGGCCGTTTGTCTCCCAAGATTATGTAGGCCTCGAATACTCTCAGTCGTCGTCTGCAGCAGGCTCTTCAGGTCATCCTCCCGTTCCTGACAGCATGGCATCTCAAACAAATGTCGAAAATATTAATACATTGAAATACATTTTTGTCGTTGTATTGAGACAGAAGAAAATTCCAGGCCTCATTATAATTTTCGTCAGTGAGTTAGTAATTCCTCAAAATATTGCTTGCGTCGCCCTTCATACAACTCGCACGGAAGTCTTCCCAGCAAAACGCACTGCCATCGAAGCTTGGTGGTTGCAGTTTTGGAAGTGCCGGTGAGCTTTCTGATATCATATAAATTGATTGGTTTGGATTGTGCATGCGAGGTATGCAATGCTGATGATGTGTACTCTGCCTTGTTTACCCATTACTCAGCTGAGATATCGCTGATTTAAAAGCACTGAAACAATTCCTGTTTAAATTGGCTGTACAGACTGTTCAAGTGCTGAATCTGGGATTTCAAGGCTCCTTCTGCAGCAGTGGCTGCTTCGTCGCTGGCATATATCTGTGAATTGGAAATCATAACAGATATAGTTACATTCGTCACAAACAACATGCTTAAAAAGACACGATTTTAATTTACAAATCAAAATTTGGATACGATTTGCATAAACACTCGGAACATTACTATTCTGTTTCTGTATTCTGTTAAGAGTGTGTTAAGATGTTTATAAAATATATGATATATGAGACGACTTCTCTTAAAATGTAAACGAATCATAGCAGTCCTTACGTAAGTTTGACGTTTGTTGTGGTAGACCCCATTATAACGCATAGAATAAAATACTTTTTTTTTTAAATGTAATTTTAATAAAAAAACACAATTAAAAACTGACTTTGAAGAGCAATAATTTAAAATCTAAAATTAATATGCTGTTAACTATTATAATAAAAAAACGTTTATTTTATAACCTATAAAACAAGTCTTATCTGCTTGTTCTAGGATAAATATTTTAGAAATTATAATTAAAAATTTCTTCGTATGTACAACTCCAACCACAAAAATTTGAACACCTTGTAACTTCTTTGTTGTTAAAATGACCTCCTACAACACTTATTAAATTTTCATTGAGCCATTTTTTTCTTTAAAAAAGATCATTACTATTTTGTAATTTTATATTTTATAATGATTTTTGAATTTTTATGTATATTATATGTAAATAATATTTCAGTTCAATATACTGTACAACAATGTTTTAATTATTTTTCTTTGATTGCTTTCAGATATCGGTTTTCTAAGCATAAATTCGACTACAATAAACTGCAAATAGCAATGCGAAAACAAGCTGTATATGAAGGAACTGAACTTGAAGAAACAATACACAAAAACGCCAAAGAATCATAAATTAATCAATTTTATGTTACATACTTAAAGTAGTAGTTTTAAAAATATATCAGTTATGTAAATTTAACCTGTTCTTTTAAATTTTTATAAGGATAAAAGGTAGGGCCCAAAAGCTTTTTTCGACGTTTGTTGCCTCTGCATTGCATTTGTAAAATCTAGAAAGACCATAGAAAAAGTATTTTTAAAGATTTAAAAAAAAATATCCTAAAATTGAAAAAGTCCCGAATTATCGTGTCGACCATATAAATAAATCGAGTTTAAAGTTTTAAGTGGATATATTTTTACAACGTTTGCGAACACTATAACGACATTTCAACATTTTAAAATCTACATTTTGGTGATATCCTGGAGTTGTAAACTTAGACGTGTTGAATATAAATTATTAATATTATTATTATATATAACATAAATTTCACGCTCACCGATAAAAAATGCACACCAAAAATACACAGTAAATGTTATAAATCAGAAGCTTTACTGGGTACTATTCCACGACTCACAATCCGCCATTCCCAAGGGTTGGTTTCCCTTAGCGTGATTCAAAAGGTTTTGCCTATCAGGTACTATTCCACGACCCTCTATCCGCCATTCCCAAGGATTGTTTTCCTAAAGCGGTTAAGTGGGTGTAGGCCAAAGAAAGACACATTTTTTGAAGATACTCTATGTTTCCTGTGATTTTAATAAATTTCATATAAAAATACACCCTTCGAACAGTATATCAGATTTTTTTGTTTAAAAATATTTAAAACTGTCGTTGATGTACTCGTGAATGATGCATCATCCATTTCAGGTGTTTTCGGATTATTTGGATTTTGTCTCTATCTTTTCGCGTTTTACGCGATTGTTTATCTCTAGGAACTTTATGCGCGTTCATTTTACAAAAAAAATGCGCAAACGTATACAACCTCACGGCGGGTCGAGTCGAGCTAAGTACAACTACAGTTTGCGTAGATATTGCAGACATTTTGGATTATTGAATAAAATAAAAAAATGTGTATTTTTTAAGCTAAAAACTTCCACGACCCCTTAAGCGTGATGGTCAAAGGGTACTGTTCCACGACCCATTATCCACCATTCCCAAGGGTTGTTTTCTTTACGCGTGATTGAATAGGTGTTGACAATTGGGTATTATTCCACGACCCCCTATCCGCCATTCCCAAGAGTTGTTTTCCTTAATCGGGATCAAAATGTATTGGCCATAGGGTCTTATTTTCAACGAGCTTGGATTTCAATTTTGTAACTTGGTTAGAATTAAATTTTTAATTGTTATCTGTGCAGAAAATTTGGCGGACTGCGATTTTATTATTTTGGAAAGCAAAATAAAATTATGCGAATAGACCACGTCCAGCACGCTCTGAAGAAAATATAGCGGCCGTAGCTGAGAGTGTACACGAAGACCGTGGAGAG